>CABHPR010136994.1:0-17922 GCA_902168415.1 Peromyscus melanophrys | reverse complement strand
ACACACACACACACACACACACACACACACACACACACACACACACAGGCATACTTCTCCTGTTTTGTCAAAAACTCAGCCTCAGTTGGACCAAAACAAAAAATGATGAGATCCAGGAAATCAGGTCATCCCCACTTAGTAGAGGACTGTCTCCATCCTAACACATACAAAGGCTTCATCATCTAACTCAGGCTCTGACAGAAGGCTGTGGTCTACCCTGTGGCCTTAAAGTAAAGGGTAGAATTAGTAGGTAGATGCTTTCTGTAGAGGTCCACTTCTGGCTCCAGCAGAGACTTTCCTTCTTGAAAGTTCTTAATGCTTGTTTGCCACTCACAATATATAGCAGTAGCCTCTCCACCTAGGAGCCAAGTAGATATGAACTTCAGGCAGCATTCCAAGATCTAGAGAAAAGGAATCTGCTTTTCAGTAACATTTCACTAGTATACTTGCCCACTGAGGACTGAGACATTTTGGCCTAAGTCAGCAGATGGCTAACTCTGGTACAGTACCTGTGTTTTCTCTAATTGCCAATGAGACATTTTTTTCTCTCATAGATGTACAGCTAGCTGGATGAAGAAGACAGAATTTACAGTGATCTGTTTCACAATGTGAGAACTTAAACAAGGAAGTAGACTTGCAAGACCATAGCATGGTGCTTAAAGTGTTTGTGATATCTGCCTCACTGGATATGGATATCCAGACAGATTTTAGAAGCAGTTGAGAGATTTTTTCCAAGCCTCTCTGAAGAGTAGCACAGCATAAGGGTGATCTTAACATCAGAATGGCAATTTAGGCTGGTATGTGGATAATACCTAAGTGATAAGCAGGGCTAGCCTGGGTTAAAGCAGCAAATCCTAACCCAGAGACTGAGGATTCCATCATGTAAGAATAGTATGACCTGCCATGGAGGGCAGCACAAGAGAGCACAGAGACAGGAAATAGAAGGACAGACAGGAAAACTCCCATAGCACCGGGGGTAGGGGCACTCAGTGGCTGATGCTGCAAGGCCTTGGTGGGAACGAGAGTCAAGGCAACCATTCTGTGTAATTGATGTTTTCCATCACCACTACTACTTCTGTGTCAGTGAGAAACCCTGCATCAAGGGAATACTGTGAGAACTATAAAGAAAGACATCCATTGACCTCCTGTGGCCTCAGTATATTGCTGCATGGGCTTATTCACTTGTACATACAGGTGCATGACCATGTTTACAAGATAGACAAATTATGCATTGTATAAATAAATATATAGCATATATTAGTCTACAAATATATTGAATTCATATTTTATTCATTATATATGATATATCATATAGTTATCCATTGAAAGAATAGCAATCTAGAGGATTTAGTATCTATGCCAATCATTGAGTGGGAGCAATAGAAATAATGCATTGAAGAAAATGTTTGCCAAGCATGTTATTCTTTTGCTGTATTTCTAAACTCAAGAACGCACAGCCAGTAGATTAGTGATAAGGAGAATGAAGTGGTTCTACATTGCTGAACCACAGCAGCTTCTTCAATAGGCATGTATTGTGACTCTCAGTGGAGGAATGTTTTTCTGATATGTTTTACTAGTTGCAACAAGCTCTGCTGGCATGCTCATGTCAGTCACTTTTACTTTACGAACCTGTCCAATCGATAGTAAACATACTAAGTTTCCACTGCTTAGGAAATCCAAATACCCACCCTCCCAGCAGAATAAGAAAGCATGATTTCCAGCATCTTACATCCTGTAATGAATGAAGGACAAAGTAACCTGGCTGCCAGCTGGACTTATCTAAAATTATTCAATTCCTACCCAGGGTTTGTCACAGTGTTGGAAAAGTACATTCTGATTCCAAAGAATCTGATGTAATTCACTTATTCAACTGTAAGTAAAATACATGTGGACATTTCAATGCATCCTGATAACATGTTAAGTTAAATTAGATTATACCAGAAATGCTTTTAAATTCATTACAAAACTTTAAATCTTCTATTCACCTGTTAATTACCTATCATGAAATACCTCTTCCATACACACATGCTTACAAGTACAAGGCTCCTTTCATCTCTGTGGTAGTTTGAATGATAATGGTCCCATAGGCTCACAGGCTTGAATACTTGGTCTCCAGGTGGTGGAACTATTTTGGAAGGATTAGCAGGTGTGGCCTTGATGGAGGAGGTGTGTCACTGGGGGTGATCTTTGAGCTTTCAAAAAATTGTTGTCATTCCCAGTCTCTCTTTTCTTCTCCCTACCCCCTTCTCTGGCTTGTAGTTGTGTATCAAGATGTGAACTCTCAGCTGCTGCTCCCGTACCATGCCTACCTCCTTGATGCCATACACCCCACCATGAGGGGCATGGATTCTTCTCTGAAATCATACGCTACAAATAAATTATTTTTTGTAAGTTGCCTTGATTATGGTATCTTATTGCAACAGAAAAGAAATCTAGACAAGATCATTCAGTAAACATGTAAAACACTTCTTTAATGCATAGTGTGGGGACAACAAAAACTAATTTTAAAACTCAGCATTAAAATATCTGACAGATTTAGAAATTTTGGATTTTGGTACCTAAAAGAGTTTTGTGGATGCTAAGAGTCAAGGGGCAAAGCATTAAGTTCTCAATGATCAAACAATTTAACACATATGTGAAGGCCATGCCCTTTTGACTCAGGTTCTAATAAAGATGTGAAGTGCACAGAGCTAAAACCTTAGGCACCCCAGGAGGCTGTCCTGCTGTGTAACATAACTTTCCATGTTGTTCCCATTGTCAGAATGGCTGTGGCCTCAGGGCATGCTGTATCCAGGTGATCAATTATTGAATGTGACATTTCACAACATTCAAGAAGTGCTATGGTCAAAGAATTTGGATTTCTTATCTAGATGTGCAATTTCAATATGCTGTATGTGACAGTTTAGTCCCTGATATGGGGCAGTTCCAAAAGCAGTAGCAATAATTCAATTGTTTAATTTAAAAAACATTGTGGATGAATGTATGTGTGTGTGTGTGTGTGTGTGTGTGTGTGTGTGTGTGTGTGTGTGTGTGTATGATACTGATCTGGATCTGGTTTGGTATGCTTATCTTCTTCTTAGGCCCTGATGTTTCCATTTAAAAATCATTTTCCAGGACTGGAGAGATGGGTCAGTGGTCAAGAGCACTTGGTGCACTTTCAGAGGACCTGAGTTCTGTTCTCAGTACCTGTATCCAGAAGCTCACACCACCTGTAACCCCAACTCCAGCAGATCTGATGCCCTCTTCTAGTGTCTGTGACTTGTACATGTGTGATGGGAGGGTGGTTATACATGTGCACACATGCACTCTCTCTCTGTCTCTCTCTCTGTCTCTCTCTCTCTCTCTCTCTCTCTCTCTCTCACACACACACACACACACACACAAACACACACACAAAAATAATAAAAATAAAATCTTTAAAAAATAATTTCCCAAAGGGAAATTCTGTATCATGTTTGAAATATTTTGGTGGTTGACCCAGGAGTGAAACCTGGGATAGGTGTGGGATGACATAACAAATGAAAGCCAATAGCAAGGAGTTCAGAATGAACAGCCACAGTCCCCTGGCCCTCATCATCCAGCAGTCCCTTGGTTATAGTCAGGGTTTTTTTTTCTGTTCAACACAAGTTGAGAACAGGCATCCTGTCCTTTAAAGTCAACAGAAGGGATTACTGGCTTCCTTTTACTTTACTTTAAAGTCTTACAAATTTAATTCTCTGCAGGGCACAAACTGTTTGTGAAAATCTTGAATCCTATGCATCTTTATGTCTGGGTAATAACATGATTTTCAGAAAACAGTTCAGGGGTTGTTCCGTATTTGTTCTGCATGATGGGAAAGGGGTATGAAGGCCGCATGCTCAGTGAGGGGAAAGAAACTGAATGGAGGGATAACCAATCATTTAACCACACATTTTGCTCCTGAGAGAGGTGACCTGTCAGGTAGACTTGAGTGGCTTTAATACACAACATAACTGCAAAAATTGATTAGGGAGTCTCACTCTACCCGAACAGGAAGTCTGTCTATGTTTTATAGCATGTTCTTATAAGGTGCATAAAACTCTGAATTTATAGCTTTGTATGGCTCATTTAACCCACCCAGCTAGTTTATTGACTGTGTGTGGAAAACTTGAAGCAATTTTTGTTACAGTCACTGGGGCACTGGTCATATCTTTTCCTTTCTCAATATTTAGAATCAATCAATTTGTAGATAATATTGAAGTAATTATAATTTTAATTGGGATGTGAATGGAAATCAGAGTAACTCTAAAGGGGCTAAAATTATGATTTGAAGAGTTCTCCAATCCTCTCGGAAGGCTTTACATGGCAACCGAATAGTCTCTAGTGTTCTTGGATTATATTAATATGTGACTTATAGTTGAACACTCACATATGAATAAACACCCATGCCCTGTGCAAAGCTTAAGAAAATCTTGATGAATAGAAGAGTTTTTTTAAAATAATTCTTCACTACAATAAATAAAAGTTTTATAAGAAGAAGGTTTTGGCATGGATTTTTTTTTAAAAAATTATGAGATACACTTCTTTGAGTAAAATGAGTATGTGATAAATTTTATAATTTTTTTTGTATTTTCAGTCTATATCTCAGAAATGTAACACTGTGAGGAAATTTGTAATTTTTTCACATAAAGATGTAGGTAATGCATCTTGTACATATAGACAGAGAAATATATAACACGGCACAAAGAATTTATTATTTCACCCACTATTGTTACATACAAGGAACAATGCGATATCCAGCCACCAAGTGTCACTAACACAGGATTTCAGTTCACTTATTTTCAACTGAGGTTCATTTTGGGTATTCTCTAAGGCATCACCATTGCCATGCTTAGCTACTCTATAAAATACGTCACATTGACATGTATAGTTGATTGTGTTAAAAAATATTTATATTCTAAAAATGTGGAAAACCTACAAGAGAGGAATAAATTCTAATCTACCAAATTGAATCAAGAAGCTCTAGGCAATGTAAGCATGCCCATAACCAGCAATGTGATGAAAGCAGTGAGTAAGTCTCCCCACAGAGAAAAGCCCAGGGCCAGATGAATTCACTGAATTCCACCACATTTTAAAGGGAAACCTAACAATAATGGTTTCACAAAGTAGAAAGGGGGAGAATGAGGCCAGATTCTTTCTATGTGCTTAATATTATCATGGTGCAAAAACTGGATGAATACACAACCACAAGAACTATGGATCAATTCTGACTAACACATGTGCAAACATTCTCAACAAATGCTTATAAACTGAACTCAAGGATGTCTGCAAAGATCATACATCATAACCATGTTGGTTTCATTCCAGAAATGCAAAGTTGTTTCAATAAATGCAAATATTTTTACATATCATATGTATGTATATATATAAATATATATATATAAAGTCACCATGTAAATACACTTAAAGACATATACCACTTGATTGTCTCGGGAGATGCATGGTAAGGCTTAATGTGTCTTCTTGATGATCACCTTGGAACAGAAGAAACTTATCTAATAATAAACAAACTTGTAACAAACCTGGAGCCAACATTACAGTAAATGCAGAAAAACTGAGAGTACAGCCTCTGGGACAAGAAGGGGACAAGGGCACCCACTCTTATTACTATAGTACAGTGCTTGAAATCTCACCTATAGCAATACAACAAGAAAAAGAAATAAAAGTGTGCCAATAGGCAAGGGAGAAGTCAAACTACCCCTGTATGTAATGATGTGATTCTACACTCAAAAGACTGTGTAAACCATGCTAGAACACTGTTCTTAGACCTGATACAGCCACTAAAGACACAAAAATCCAGCATATGAAATAAATCGTGTGTGTGTGTGGGGGAGCTGGAAAGATAATTCAGTGGTTAAGAAAGCTCCTTTTCCAGAGGATCTGAGTTTGATTTCCCACCACCCATGTCAGGCAGCTTACAGCCACCTGTAACTCCTGCTCCAGGGGATCCAATGTCTTCTTCTGGCCTCTGTGGGCACTGCAAATTAAGGGCACATGTTCACCCAAATACATATACATACTCATAACAAACCCAGCAGCATACACATACATACATAAACACACACACACACACACACACACACACACACACACACACACACACACACACACACACACTAAACTTTCTGTGAAATAATTTCAGAGAAAAAATTCCTATTCACAATATCTTCATGAAAAAGCAAAACAGGGAAGGGCATGAAGATGATCAAACTACATTGCCTGAAATTCATAGAACCCTAAAATACCTGGGAACAAACCTAATCAAGGAGCTGAGGACTTAGCAATGAATGCTTTGAAACTCTGGTAAAGAAAAACCTTAAGGACATCAGATGAAGGACACAGCAGCTTTTCTCAGCTGACTGTTCTTAGGAGATCAGCTGACCACTCCCATCCCAGAGTCTGGGTGGCACGAAGCTGTGCGTCTACTTGGCCATCCTACTTTTGAGTTCAGTATCTGTCACTTCGCTTTCTGCCCCCAAATGACGTACTTCTCGAGAGCAGGGCCTTTATCTTCTCATGCTTGTGTCTTCTGGGTATTGAATTCTTCACACATAGTGGATCAATCAGCAGATTAATACACTAAGGAAATTCAGGTATTGTGATACTTCCTTTCATATGATGGCATATCTAGTTCCTCCCAAATGTTTTTTTTAAGACTCTGGAATAAAGGGTTAAAGGAGCTGGAAAACCCATTTAGCCCAGAGTGTAGAGAGTGCCCTGGGTAAATTCTCCTTTGCACAAAGAAGTGCATGAAAACAGCTTGTATGCAGTTCACCTGAAACTTCCTGCCACATGATACCTTTGAGGGTCATGCAAAGGATAGAACGCGCACTTCCTTAAAAACATAAATGAGAGCTTACTGTCCTCCAGATGAGATTTAACCTTCAGGAGAACTTAGGCAGGTTTATCAGTTTGTCTGACCAATTTCCCCTCCTGACAGTGATCAGAAATGGGATCCTAATGTTACAGTGGCTCACAGCACGTACAAGTGCTTCTCACACCCGAGTCAAACAAACAAACAAAACCCAGAGCAAAAGACACTTACAGATACTGTTATTTAGTTCATGAAAATTTTGTTTTTATTATATTAAAATTAATAGGAAGTTGAGAAGCTCATATGTCATATTTAAGCATGAAAGTAATGGATCTTAACATCAGTAGGTTTTCTTATCATCAGATGATTCGCAGATTTTGCATTGGTTTGCATAAAGGACAATGCTGTGTGCAGAAATAGACAATGCGTGGGCTTTTCCTATTATACTCTGGTAAGGTCATACTCCTTCACTGTGGTGCATCTGTCTTTCCAAGTTCTGTGGCAATGACCACCCAAGAAGCCATTGTTTTTGGTCACCCCAATCTGAATATTTCACGTACCTTGCATCAATACTGGGCATTTCACAAAAGTGAAAATATTGGTCAGTAGCTGCTTACACTGTTTGGAAACAGATTGGTGTCTAAAAGTCAGTGAATGTCTAAACAGAACTTCTAGGCCACAGCTGGGTCCCATTGTCATTCTCCTTGAAGTTCCATCAATGTTCAGAGCAAAGACAACCTCAGGCACCCTTCTGCCTGGGGAAGGGATATGGAAGTGTAAGAAGAACACACTTAGACTTTGATAGGCTAAGTTCAAAGTCTGTTTGAATGCTAGAAAACGTTCTCTAAATGCTTATTTGGCATACTATGTGCAGCTTATTTGGCATACTATGTGCAATTTGTTAGGTTTAAATCGTTGTAGGAATCAAGAGAGTTTTTTTTTTTAGCATGTCTTTTAAGGTTGATTTTGTTGTTGTTGTTCAGAGTGTGATATTTTTTCTTCAGAGCCCCATTCACTTCCACTCAAAAGAGGAAGGACCTATGGATCCATGTTAAGGCAGGATGAAGACACAGCTACAAGAAGACAGTGAGAGCTATCCAAAACAGTTGTGCCAACCTGAGCTCCAACTTCCCCATCATTATGTTTGCTTCAGCAGGCATTCCCATTTCACACGGTGCACTTCTTATTTACCACCTACTCTACAACTGAAAATTATGGAGGGCACGCTGTGTGGTATCAAAGTTTTATAGCAAGCATCATTATTATTGTTCAAGGTGCATTCTGCTAGAGATCCAAGTTCATGGACACTTCAGGTGAGGTGAAAATTTTACTTTTGCATTACTCGAGTGACATCCATTACACGGGATGTGCTTGCCTCTGAGTGTGCAGTTTAGAAAATAAATTAAGTGTTAGTTCTTCTCTACTTGTCAATGAAACAGGCCTCAGAGAGAAACTGGCCAATTTTCCAAGTGACTAATTTATGTGAAGCAAATTCTGCAAACATCGATGGGCCAAGTTGCCCCCTGGGTCACTTTATTCAAGGTAGTGCTCAGCCTCAGTTTGCATGTCTCTTTTCTGCCTCTTCTCCTGTGGACTCTGCATTTGGCCTGGATGACTATTCACACTGCATGGCTGCTGGAACTTCTAGGTCATCTCCCTCTGCCCTAGCCCTGTACCTTTTCCTTCCCACCATCTTTGTCTTCACTGGCCTGTGTCACAGTCCTTCTCTAAACGTAGCAACCTGTCACAGTTTAAAGCACCTGTTAGCATGAGGAGTACATTTTTTGTTTGTTTGTTTAATGTGTGTGTGTGTGTGTGCGTATGTATACATATATATTTAATTCTAAGAATAATAACAACTACTCATGGAGTGATTCTTGTGTGTCTGGCACTTAATTATCACTGATTGAATTTTAGATGTAATAGAACATTTTCTAGCTAGTAAGGAAACTGAGGGTTCAAATGATTAAGTAATCTATCCAGTCATGTGGTTATTAAGTAGGAGAAACAAGATCTGAACCACGGTAATAGAATCTAAGATTGATGTACTTAATATTAAACTAAACCACAACACAGACACAAATGTTTTAATAAACGTGATAGATGCAAAAAAATTGACAGAGAACAACTTTAACTGTTTTACTGATGGTAATTTCTTTAAAAGCTTATCATTGGATAGAGGGTGCATGCTTTCCAAAATTTCTGATCCTTGGAGTTAATGAATATGCAGGTAAGTAGCCTACAAGGGCTTTTATAACGTAGGGGAAGGGATCAAAATATGAGGCCTGGCTCATTTTGCTTATAAAAACATGAGGTCTCTTAAATGACCTGACTTTGTTAATTTTATAAGCAAGTTTAAATAGAGACAAGGAATCTCATAAAATATGAACCATGCTTATCAGAATGACTTTACGAACAGATACATGAAGTAGGAATCAAAGTGTGTTTTACACTGTCTTGAAGGCCGATCTATAAAGAGGATGGGGGCGTCTGTGCCTTTTATTGTGTGACTATTACCGCTCAGCAACAAAAACCATGAAACAATTATTGGGATGTCTGAAAGGGCGCTTTCTAGTGGCCTCTCTTCTCTTCCTCAGCGCCTGTTCTGAAGATTTATGTTTATTGACAGCAGACATGTCAGCATGTGGCTGTGCAGAGAAAGAGGAGAAAATACTTGAGAAGCTGTGAGGAAGCCTGTTCTGTCTTGTCATCCTTGCTGACAGTAGCTGTCACTTTCAGTGCTCATCTGGGCCCAACACGTGCAGAAACACCACCAAAGTCACCTTTCTAATTGAGCTCTCTGCCCTTTTGTTGGGTCTCTGCCTCTTTGGTTGGTCTCCAGCAGCAGATGGAGCAGGTCAGTCGATCCTGTCTTTTTCTCCTGATATTTACAGAGTGCTTCTTTCTCATCAAGGAAGTGCACCAGGCATATTTCACTTCAGTATTCTTAGATTCTACTTTGAGAACTTACAAACATTTGAAGAGTTCAGACCTCTAACTCATGGGGACCTATTTTCATATATAACCACCATCAAGACACAAGGAAATAACCAGGCCTCACCCATGTTGACTTAGAGGATTAAGCCATGAGTATCTGTAACCTCATTATCTGACAGTCAATAGCCAGATGCCAGTAGATCTCACTAGATAATCAGAGGATCCAACAATTTGTTTTTCCAAGGAAACTAAATACACAATAACCCACAGTGAGTAATTGGTGTTGGGTGTCTGTAGGGGAAACAGTGGCCTCTTAGATCCTGTTGGACCTGGCCCCAGCCCAAAGTCCACTGCATTAATAAGTAACCACATGACCATTCCAGGCATGTCAGGATAGCATGTCAGAGATTCTTCATCTTGTCAATCCCGCCCCACTTTGTCATTCTTCAAAGGACAAATTCTCATTTCAGAAACTTGGAAGCTTAAAAAAAAACCTGTGTAATTTAAATATAATATTACACTGCAAATTCCCACTTTACAATTCTCCATTATTTCAGCACAGGCATTAGAAGGAACCTTGGCAGAATACTGAATGTGGTTTTGGGATCCAGAGAATTTATATGTTATTATAGAGGAACCACATTTACCATTATAAGCTGGACATGGAGTTCTATCTGGAAAGGTTAGGAAACTTTTTCTACATTCATTTTATATTTTCCTAGATTTATACCATTTCTCTTCACCATTTCAGTTTCCCATTTTGCTAATAAACTGAGCTACGAGCATCTGCTTTTTCTTTCCTTTTAGCTACAATCCTCTTAAAAACGCCTAGATGCTAGGGCAGTTCCATTATGAATGGGCAGGGGCTGCCTATGCAAGCTGTTAAAAAATTTGAGAGCATCTTTGAGATCCAAGGTTTGGGGCACTCTACAGAGAGGGGCTGCAAGGCCGTTTCTGTCCAACATGTGGTGCAGTCATCGACAGAATGCCTGGGATGATGATTCGCCAGCTGTGACAGGCTGCCCTTGAGGGGCCTTCCTCACTCGTGTGGAGGACAGCCACTCTGCTCGCTCTTGCAATAAAGTGCAATTATATTATCTGAGGTTTAAAAAAGTGTGAATTCCCAGTCTGGTTATTTTTATAATTCCCGTTCTTACTATTTGCAACAATTAAACCAGTAGTAGCTCATATAACTCCTCTTTTTCTGTCTTTCTTTTCTTACTTCTTGTTTTGACCAAGAAGGTTGATGGGTGATGTGTTTCAAGTATACGCAGGGTAATGACTACATTTCTGTTAAGTCAGAATCAATACCAAGAAGCACACATGGGATATATAAATTTTATGTTTAAAATGTATTTAAAGGGGTGATTTTTATATTGAGAGAATTATAGCATCTTATTGAAGCCAAATTCCTCCCTTTTATTTGATGCTTCTCAAGGGACTTATACATACTTAGTGGGAATGTCACAGTTATAGCTTTACCTGTCAACTTGGCACAGTCTAGAGTCACCCGAGAAGGGAGCCTTAATTGAGGGATTGCCCAGATCAGTGTGTCTGTGGGGAATTGTCTTGATTGTTAATTAGTATATGTGGGCCCAGAGCACTATGGGTGGTATCATTCCCTAGGCTGGTGGCCCTGAGCTACATAAGAAAGCTAGCAAAGCAAGGGTCTGCAAGTTAGCCAGCAAGCAGCATTCCTCCATGGGTTCTGCTTCAAGTTCCTTTTCAAATTCCTTCCCTGACCTGCCTCGGTGATGGGATCTGGAAGTGCAAGACACAAAAATCATTTTCTTCCCCAAGTTGCTTCTTGTTGGAATGTTTTATCCCAGCAACAGAAAGCAAACTAGAACATGGAAACTCTTACTTGCTACAAAATGGCAGATGAACTGGAAATATGCTTTATGCCTCCTCTTAAAAGATCAGAAATAGTTGTCACACCCCTGTGGATTAGGGAATCAAGGGACAAAATTAAGGGATACCTGATAAAGAAAACAGAAAACTTATTCAAAGTCTTTACTCTCATTTAGTTTTAACTGATGTCAAGTATATTTCATCCAAAAAGCTCTTTGATTTCAAAGTTCAAATGACTATCAACCTTAGAAAATGTAGACATTGTAGAACAGTGATATGAAAATGTCTCTGGCTGAATTCTCAGTTTCAGTTATAAAATTGTCAAGTAAGGTTGGTGATCTCTTCTTCCTTGTAACTATTGATATGTTTCTATTGATATGTATTCTATTGTTTCCACTGATATGTTTTCACACAGGTTAGCACAGGCATTGTTTCCAATAGGTCATATATGGATTTCAGAAACTTCTGGAACTGAAGGAATTTCTCAAGTCTTGTGTTCAAACCATAGTCCATACACAAAGCTTGGAACTTTTTTTCACTTGGCCTTCATCTTAACCCAGTGGACTGAAAATTATAGGAATGAATTTGTGTATAAGTAAAATGAGACATAGAAAGGTTAGGTGACTGAGCAAAGTTCACACAGCTACTGAATGTCTATGGGCTTCTACACTTGTCTTTGTGCCTCCAGGCTTGTGACTTTATGTACACACAATGCTGCTCTCTTTCAGCAGGTGACATAGTTGTCCTACAGTAAGGTAAGTGAGTGTACAATTTTTACACCACAACTCCAAAACTCAAATATTTTACTTCTAGGATCTGCAGCCTCTCCACTATACTAACCTAAAGGGGTCCATTCACATTACAAAATACTCTTTTGATGAGAAATCCTTTTCAAATGAGTTTTATAAAATGCGTATCAACTCACAACATTAAGAGGTATGTGAACTGGACCTGGTGGTGCGTGTCTGAAATATCCCAGTTACTCCAGTGGCTGAGGCAACAGGATTTCAAATTCAAGGCCAGCCCTAGCTAAATAATGAGTTCAGGGCTAGCCTGGGCAATTTAGACAGACCCTGTTGCAAAACAAGGGGAGGGGATGTAGTTCAGTAGATGAATGTACAAGTTCTAGATCCTATCTCTAGTAGGTGGGGGGAGGGGAATTCTGATTTGCCTGGACAAATTAAATGTGCTTTCAGTGTTGGGTCAACCTGGGCTAATTAGTAAGACAAGTGCATATAAACTGTGTGTTACATATTTACAGTTAGTAAACAAGAGCTACTCTGAAGGAAAACCAATGTGTGTTGTGAATGTTATCATTCTCAAGCCCAGTACCTGGACTGATCAATAATAAAATCAATAATTTAAAATGACCAGAGTTCAGTCACGGGTGAAATTCCTAGCATGCCTATCCTTTGGGCAGTAAATGCAAAATGATAACATGGTAATGAAATCAATACAGTAGCCTCAAATATCTTTAGCACAATTCCATATTTTAAATAATTTCAGATAAAGTGAGCAGGGAAAAACCATAGCATTCAATTCAGGACCAGATCCTGGGGCTTTAGCAGAAACTAGTATTCATTATCCCTCACTGTGGTCCAGCGGTTCATGCTAATAGAGTTTAGCATCTCCTCCTGTTTGGTTCACAGGAGACTATGATAGCCGATCATTATCAGCCAAGTCTGTCTTGACTTCCTGTGTGTGAACTCCACTGTGCACATTTCCTGTGTGTGAACTCCACTGTGGACATTTCCTGTGTGTGAACTCCACTGTGCACACTTCCTGTGTGTGAACTCCACTGTGCTCACTTCCTGTGTGTGAACTCCACTGTGGACATTTCCTGTGTGTGAACTCCACTGTGCTCACCACTTCCTGTGTGTGAACTCCACTGTGCACACTTGCCATGTGTGAACTCCACTGTGCACTTTACTTTTTCTCTTTTAAGAATAGGGAGGTTGCAGACTTGTCAAGAAAACTTGGTCCCCAGCCACAAATAAACTCATTTCATATGCTCTAATCTCATTGATTTGTAAATGCAGAAACCTAAATCCCTGAAAAGCCAACACATAATTGATTTTCTTTGCTCTCAAGTAATTAGAAAATAGTAAACTCCAAATTATTATTAACTCCCAAGTACATCATAATGTAAGATATAACCCATCCCCTAAGTTTGTTCTAAAAAAAACATAGAATTTGGGGGAGTGCTGATGCATAATTAAGATGTTGGAAGTAAAGAGGAATCTACATTGAAAATTAAAGAAGTCATCATTATTAACATGTATAATAACTTGTGAGTACCACCAAGTGAAGCTAACATTTATGCAGGGGTAAGAAAGAAAATGTGCCTATGGCTTTTACTACCAATGCTTCATAAACATGGGTGACAATGGCCACCAATGACATTGCTGCTTTAAGAGCCACTGAGGGTTCTCACTACTACCACAAGTACTTCAACTTTCTGAGAACCTGTTGGTCTGATGCATTACTGCAAAACCACACCAGGTCTGAATATTTTTGAATGAGATACAAAATGTTCTTGGTCTTTATGACAAATCAAAATGGATGCAAACCCCCAGATCTTTTGTGAATACATATTGTATTTAAAAGTCAGACCGTACAGCTGCTCCTTTATAACTACCTAATGATTAAATAAGAAATCACAGATGGCTCCATGGGGGCAATCTAAAGAAACACTGTGACCTGCTTTACCTATCAGCTTAATTAATTGAGGTATTTCTCCCTGTTACATTGTGTCTGGGTATGTGCTTGGGGCCATAGGTCAAGGACCCTGTTTTTCCAAACTTGGTGCCCATAATGATGTTAAATATACATATTGCAACATTTTACAGGAGTAGAACACATAAATTTTAAAAGTTAACCAAACAATGTAATCACTTTGTTACATCTTGTACTGATATACAGCTATTTTTGTTTAGAGTTAATCTAAATGAGAAGTTCTTATATCTTTAATATTGTTGTTTCTTTTATTATTAAATTTGTCCTTTTACAATTTCATGCATGTCCCTGCCATTCCTACTTTCTCTCATTTCCCTCCTGTCCCTAGCCTATTCCCCCCTCTCTCTAAATCTCCTTCCTTTATTTATAATTTTGGTCTTATTTAGTGTCCCACAGAATTTCACTAGGGTCTCTGCATGACCCTAAGTTAGAATTAACCATCAGTCTGGTGGGCTCCTCAGTGGTATAAACTGGACACGACACTTCTCCTTCTACCATAGTCCTCAAACAGATCAAGCAGTGATGTGGTAGTGGCCTATGAGTCCCTTCTCTCCCCGTAGATGACTATTAGAAAGACCCTACTGCTCTGGACCTGTACTCACATGCCCAGCTGTTGTGAGTTTATAGTTGCCATGCCCCTCTTTCTGCTCAGACAATCACATTCTGCAGCCCTTCTCCCCATACTCTGGCTCTTCTGTTTTTTCCATCTTCTCTTCCCCAGTATTCCCTGAGCCTTAGGGGAGAAATGGAAATGTTTTGTCTTGGGCCATTCCCTCATCTGTCTGTTACTCCCAACATCACATGGAGCCATGTTTCATTGCCTTAACTTCATTCACTGCAAGAAGTTTTTCTCTGTTTCAGGATGACAGTAGTTCTTGTGCGGTCCAAGAAGGTCCTGAATGCTAAATGGGTTTTTAAATCAATTGAAGGAGAAATAATAGTGCCTTATTGAGCAGACTGTACACAGGCTCTGGGAAATTCATGAGGTCATTTTTAAGACTGAAAGTGAACAATGGCTATGATACTCCCTGGTTGGTAACTCATTCCACTCTGGCCCAGTACCACAAGTGATTGGAAACTGACTATCCTTAATGATGACAGTATGCATAAGATGATACTCCCTTTTCTGCTTCATGCTCCAAAAGGAGTTTTCAGTAGAAAAGTTCAGTTGATGTCGATGGTGTACAATCCCAGTTACAACTTATCATCTGTGCTTTACTTTGAAATTGAGTCTTGTTCCATTAACAACATTTAACAGATTCTCAATCAGCCTTGCTGTCACCTCAACATTTGATAGTGAGCTGTGATCCTTTATTCACATAAAGCTGTTGATGTTCCTTTGTGTGAGACTAAGACATACTCAGGTGGAACACTGAGATTTTCCCTAACAGAAGCTGTAGCAACTGTACTGTTTGTGTAATTATCTGTTCAGTATCTGATTCTATTCACAAAACTCAAGGATGCATTGAATAAAGCGCTCAGCTCTAACAGTGCCTGACACATAGCTGGGATCTGCACTTCAAAGCAGTGCCTGGGATCCAGTGTATGTGCAACATATACATGCGCATTGGACCTACCATATATGCACACATACACATATATACATATATATAACATGACTATACATACATATCTATATAAAATCACAATAACACAATCAGTATCTCAAAATCCCATACATATTACATGCTATGTAATATGTATAGATAAATACATATGAAAGTCATAGTTCACTTTCTGCTGTCAAGGCCTGAGATTCTCTGCACACACAATGTTATCTTTTTACAAATAAGATAAATGCATTCTAATAAGGGTAAATGATTTGCATTATTTTTAAGCCAACATTGAAACTCAGACTTTCTTATCCCCAGGATCTGCAGTCTACACATTACATTAACATATAGGGGTTAATCACATTATATTACCTACTAATACAGTATGACATAATAATGGTATAGATACAGGCACTGGATTTTTAAAAAGATTTAGTTTATTTTTATTTACTTGTCCGCACATGTGGTTGTGTTCATGTGGATATGTGTGTAGAGGTCAGAATGGGGTACCTGATCCCCTGCTTGACATGGGTGCTAGGAACCTAACTTGGGTCCTCTGCAAGAGCAGCAAGTGTTCTTCACTGCTGAGCCATCTCTTCAGTGCATGGGCCCTGGATCCTAAAGGACTCTCAGTGCCTGTCTAGAACATCATGGAGTAGATAGAGTACAGCAACTGCCAGCTTCTAGAGAGGGTCAGTATTTGTCTTTGAAAGGGGGGATCTTTGCCATGCTAATAGAGTAACTAGATGTGTTTGACCTCAACTGAGTACATCTGTCTATTGAGGGGGCGGGGCATGGGTGACCAGTGGCATCTCAGAACACCTGCACACTTGAACCTTAATGCCCCATCGCTACCCTCTTTATCATGTGCATGAGAAAACAGCGGCATACAAAAGCTAAGTGGTCGTTTTATATTGCTGTTACAGGGTGGTGGAAACAGCGCCAGTGCCTACGCTATGGTCACAGTGGTCCACCATGCTTGGTGGCAGTATCCTGTGCCACTCAGTCCTGCTTCCCTTCACACATTGCCCTGGTAGTTTCTGCTAATTTCTACCCCTGAACAAGCAGCGCTACTCTCCCTTCAAGTTGGATGTGTAGGTTCAAAGCCCAGTTACACTCCCTTGCCAGAAACTTGTAAAGTCCCAAGGAGGTGAATGAGGGCGGGAAGCTGCAGCCAGCTCATATGGAGCGGAAGTCACCGACCACAACAGAGATGAGAGATCAAACACAGCATCCTTTAAGGGGCATTTACCAGAATCAAATTCATCCCCTGATATGATCCTTCATAATCAATACACATTGATGAACAATCCCAGGCTCCTTAGGAGTGTATAGATTTCTTTGGTGAGTTAATCTAGGTGGCCTTTCTGTTATGGATTTCCTTAAATCATCAGCTGCTGCTTATTAACAGACTCCAAGCCCATTAGTTCATTGTGAGCCCTGGCCAGACCATGGGAATGCATCCTTCCTTTATCTCACACAGCTGTTATGAACACACCATGAAGGCAGAGCACGCTACCCTCAGATCCCCGAGCGAAACAAGATTCAAACATTTGCTCATACTTCATGACTCAGTATTACAAAATAGGAGGGATGGGGATTCAATTTGTTTTAATAAGTGAATATTGCTCACGAGGTGCAATGTCCGTTAACCAATAGAATGTGACATTTCCAAGATTCTATCAGAATGAACAAGTGTTACCATGATTTTATTATTTATCTGTTTTTGTGGTTCTAGGGATTGTACAGCCTTCTGCACACTAGGCAAGTGCTCCATGCTCACAAGCATCCATAGCTGTCTTTCTACTTTTTACTTTGTAATGGGGTCTCACTAAGTTGCTCAGACAGTTGTTAATTTATAACTCTCCTCCTCGGCCTCCAGAGTAGACGAGATTACAGGTCTGGGCCACTAGGCTCAGCCACTGTTCTTGTTTTTAAAAGCCAGTAATTGCTACCTCATGAATACACTCACCACTAAAACCAATGCATTGGGACCTAGGTGTTGGTACCCGA
>CABHPR010136993.1:33553-73845 GCA_902168415.1 Peromyscus melanophrys | reverse complement strand
TGTGTGTGTGTGTGTGTGTGTGTGTGTGTGTGTGTGTGTGTGTGTATGTGTATGTGTGTGTAAAGCACCTATAAGACAAAAATGTTGACAAGACATTTAAGGTCACACAGTTACCTCAGAAATACATTGGTGTCTTGATATGTTGAGCTATTAAAAACTGCATTCACTTACTTGGCAGGACTGTGGAGCTTGGGGACACAGGGCTTTGTGGCTGTCAGAGGACACCTTCCCAGACCTGGTTCTCTCCTTTCACCATGTGGGTCCCAAGGATAGCATTCAGGTTGTCGGGCTCGGCAGACAGAGCCTTTACCCTCTGAGCCATGTCACCAGACCCCTTTGATTATTATTATTTTTTAAAGATGTCCTCAATCCAAATCTCATGTTCTTGTCCCGAAAGTAATGGAGACTATCAGGCTTAGCATGAGTCATTCAATTTGTCTTCTAATCTGCTCATGAGATGCGACGCTTTGCTTGGAGTGCTCCCCTTCCCCCCGCCCATTATTAATTAGCATCAGGCAGCCAGTACCATCCGAAAATTGCCCTACTTATGTCTTCACAGCAGACACATCATCTTGGTTTTGTCAAATGGATTACAATTTCAGGGAGAAGAAAACAAGCCCCTTCAATTAGGTTTGCCGTTTGTCTGACACTTTCAATATCCTCAGTGCATTTCCTATCACATGCTGTCTTGCTGTAAAAAACCATTTACGTCAAATTAACGTAGGGAGGGCAGGTATGAAATGAAAACAAAATACAATGGAAAAAGAGAAAAGAAAAAAAAAACTTCTCACCTATTCCCCACCCCCACCCCCCAACCTGGAGTATCAACAGAGAAAAACAGGTCTGTCAACATTTAAATTAAATCAGAATCTGTGCTTGCTGCTTCTGAAATAATCTAAAACAAAACAGTGACTCTGCCTCTGTCCACAGCCACAGCACTTTGCTTCACAAGTATCTTTCCAAAAAAAAAAAAAAAGCCACTTGGTTTCCACGGTGCCCACCAGGATTCCTGTGAATCCAGGTGGTCCCTGTCCTGGTCAGGAAACTGGGTTTCTACCAGTGTGTAGCAATCAAACATCATCAGCAAGAGGAAACAAGCCAGAGGAGGCCAGCCTAGACAGCTTTGCCATCTTTCTTGTTATTTTGGTATTCTTTCTTCATTGACGATAAACAAAGTTATAGAAATAAAAATCGACGCAAGTGCTGGACTGAAGGTTGGTGACAGAGACCACAATTTCAACTCAAAATTGACTAAAGAATGCATTCAGGAGCTGGGAAGTGGTGGTCCCAGCACTCAGGAGCAAGTGGATCTCTGAGATCAAGGCCAAAAAAATAAAATAAAATAAAATAAAAAAACATTCAAGACATGTAACTAGGAAAATAAAAGCAAAGGCAGAAAAACAGTTTTGCTTCAAAATAAAAGTCTACATAGCAAAGAAGCCATCAATCAGCCCATGGAGACAAAGCCCAGAATGAGACAGAATGTTGGCATCACTAATCACCAGGGAAATGCAGCTCAAAATCAGTGAGATATCCTCATGGGTGTCTAGGAACTGGATGGATCCCGGACAGGCAGACAGACGGGGACCATGCACAGATAATAAAGATGGCAAACTTCCAGCTTTTCTCTTACCCTCCCAGTCTGAGACAAAGACCTGATGGGATTTTCTTCCTGCCAGCAAGGCCCCACTTCCTGCTGACCTATACAGACTCATCCGGTTGGTCCTGGATATATGTATCGGGTACAGAGCTGTAGGTAGGCCTAGCAGCTCCTCTTTCTTTGTCTAAGTTGGTCAACCCAAAAACTAGGGGAAGGGAACCCATCCCAGCCACCAAAACCACTTATAAAACAAACAAAAACCCAGCCCTTTCAGGGAAAAAATACATTTTGATTCCTGAGTCTGTTCTGTGCTAAGTGGGGAGTCTTTCTCTCTCTTGATTATGAGATTGTGGCTTTGGGGCTTTGCATCATTTTTCTATATGTCCTCTGTATAAATTTTTTTTTACTATGGATAGTACAATGCTAACCTTTGAGGATTTCTCAGATTTGGAGACCTAGTTAAGAGACATTCAAATGCACCTGAAGAAGCAAGCATGGAGAATTAGTTCACAAAGACAGCAAAGGCTGGATGCTGCTGTGCAGTTCCAGAGGCTTTATGGTTGGGTAAAGCTGATACATACCAAAATGATTCAGGACAAGTTTGCAATAGCCTGGGCCAATAAATGTTAAAGAGCATCCACAAGGTAAAACCAGAGGCCCCTAGAAGCCATAAGGGGCTAATTGAGAATCCCAGTCCTACAAACTGGTTATCTCCTTAGACATTGTTGGCCACAGTGGCCCGAGAGGGCCCCAAACCAATAAAAGTTATTTCCACTGTTGTTGGTTGCATTCTGTAAGTGAATGGTAAGACCCTGCTGCTAAAGAGGTAGCATTCATTGGCTGCCTGACTTGGAGAAGCAAAGCTAGGGCTGGGCCTGAGGCATCCCCTCCCTGGGAGCTAGCCAGAAGCCCCAACGTCCTACTCAGCTGTGGATCCTGCATGCATTGTGATGGAAGTGTCAGAAAAAATACGACAGCTGGTGGCTCAAAGGGTTTTGGATGGAACCAACTTTCTGATTGGACTTTAGGATCACTCCACAAGGGGAAATTCACGTCTCGTACTGGAAACTCAGAGAAAAACCTGGGACCAGAGAAGTCCCAGACTCCAGTGGAGCAGCAACTGCTATTGACTAGTTAGGTGATGGACCAGCCAAAGTGCTTCCCCCACTTGTGTTTCTAGTCATGGGTTTTACTTAAGTCTGTTGTCCTTTCCCTTTCTGGTGTTTTAGAGTAGGAGACATAAGGGCAAGACTCACCCACTGCCACATTCTGAAGATGAGAGAATGAATAGAAGAGAATGAGTATGCTGGCCCTCGATGGGGCAGGAGAAATACTCAGACATCCTGGGCTCAGGGACCTTTCAGAAGATGGAGATGGGACAAATGCAAGGGTCAGAGGAAAGGATGGGGAGTGTCGTGAGTGACTGTCTTCTGAGCCAAGCCACTTCCACGTGGGGCTTTCAGCTGGGCCCTCTTGTCAAAGATCATCCCAGCTGGGCCTGCATTGGTAAAGAGTATCCCAAAAGTAAAAGCAGATGCTTAAGTAGAGGGGCAGAGGAGGGCATGAGATTCTCACTTGAGTATCCAGCTGCTCCCTACCACTTGGCAACTATGGTGGTTTGAATAGAAAGGATCCCCCATAGACTCAAGTGTATGAATGCTTGCCTCATGGATAGAGGCACTCTTAGGGGGTATGGCCTTGTTGGAGGAAGTGTGTCACTGTGGAAGTAGGCTTGGAGGTCTTACATGCTCAAGCTACACCCAGTGTGGCACACAGTCTTCTGCTGCTGCCTGCAGATCAAGATGTAGAACTCCCAGCTCCTTCTCCAGCACCATGTCTGCCTGCATGATGCCATGCTTCCCATCATGATAACAATAAACTTCTGAAACTGTAAGCCACTCAATTAAATGTTCTCCTTATAAGTGTTGCTGTGGTCATGGTCACAGCCATAGAAAGCCTAACTAAGATAGCAACTCTGCACATGGCCTGGTGGAGAGTTGTGCACTCACGCACGCACATGCACACACACACACACACACACACACACACACACACACACACACACAGACAACTATAGTGGGGTTCCCTCTATGCCGCTATGGGAAGCCCTCATCTGTGTTGGGTAAGGCTTTCCCGGGACAGCTGGTTGAGGGAAGAGTGCCCATCCCTCATCTATGCTCTATAAGGAAGCCCAATAAACTCATTGGTTCCCCAGGGTGAACTCTGGTGGAATGGTGCCTAGATTTGCCATTGGGACCTTAGGAGAAGGGGCAGGTGTTGCTTACTATCTCCCCATGGGAAGGAATTTTAGCAACACCGCTGTTCATTATGCTCACTGTAGTGACACATTTGTGTTCTAGGATACAGAGTGCATCTGTGCTTTCAAACCACTATGTCGAAAAGCACTAAAGATGATTTTTAACTTGCAGTTTATGCTGAGCACTAAATGTCTAAAATTATGTGAAAGGCTCCAGAAACGGTGCTGTGAAATACACTGAAGAGGAATCTTTGAAACCTCGGACTATATGTTAGAACATAGAACTCAGGCAAGTAAAGACAATGAAGTCCTGCTTTTCTAATCCCCACTGCTTGCTGCTGCTGCTGATGAAAGGTCCTGTGGAAGGTGGCAAGTCTGAAGCCTCAGCGTGCTTAGTTAGCGTAGTCAAAACAGCCTAAAAGGCCCCCAGAAGGTTGTGTGGGAACAGGAAGACACAGGAATGTACATAGATGATTTTGACATTGGCATGGCTTGTATCATGGAGAAAAATGCAAAGCATGGGGGCTGATTGGCTATGTGTCACCAGAGTGAAAAGGAAATAACAGTTTCTCAATATTTATTATGTGTTTTTAAAACTCAATTCAGGAGCAGGAGAAAAAAAAAGAAAAACCGCTAAACTTGAGAACCGAATATACAGGTGGGTGTTATGTATTCCACAGTTAAAACTGTTTTTGTCAAGGAAAAAGCCAGATGTAACTTACTAATCTTCTAAATAACCTCAATAAAACCACCAGAGGTGTCTACTGAGATACACACGTGTATCTCATTTCAAGTCACCATTTCCAGCGCAGCTGGTGTGTGGTCTATTCTGAGTAGCACAGTCATCACCATAATCAGAGTCTAAAGCATTTCTAACAGGGCAATCATGCCCATCTTCCGTCCTTCATCACCCGCCCATTTTAGCAACAAGTGGACTTCCTGTGACTTAACATTTCTCTCTTCTGGGTCTTCGTAGAAGGGAATCACACATGTGGTTTAATTAGTACTGAACACAATGTGTTCAAGGTTTGTTCCGTAGGCATGTGCATTAGCACTTCAATCACTCATTATTTCTGCATAACTGTCCCCTACAAGGATAGGCCATCTTTCCTTTGTCCAGTCATCAGTCAATGGGCATTTAAGTAGCTTCTGTCAGATGGGAACTCGGTGTTTAACAACACTTGGTGTGGGGGACAAATGAGGTCCTGAGTGAATGTGTATTGTTGACATGAGCAAGGCCATGCCAAATCCCCAGTGCCCCAGACCCATGGGAATGGCAAGGCCTGCCCCAGATCAAAGCCATAGGAATGACAAGTCCTTCCGCTGGTCCAAGTGAAGATGTAGACACTGTGTGCCGAAAGCAGCAACCATAGCTTCCTCCTCCAGCATGGCTGCAGCTTGAGACTGCTCCCCTATGGTGATCCCCTACCTACTAGATTAGTTAACTTCATCCTTATTCAGCTGCATATAAGCACCCACCTCATTTAGCTGTTCATAATAAATGTACTGAGTTCCTGGGCTGCTGTTGTGGCTCTACCAGAGGGAACAGGCCGCCCGGTTCCAGCTTTTCCATACCTGTGTCCATCAGGCTTCATCCCTCATCACCCCAGTCAGGTCAAACTCAAAGCCATGGAGGTGAGCATGATTTATCTTTTTGCTTTTCTTCACTCTAGTAAGCGTGGAGTGGAGGCTCTTGTGGGTTTTATTTGCATTTCCTGGAAGACTTTGTGGCGTTTAGCATCTTTTCATGAGCTTATTGAACACTTGCCCATATTCTCTAGGCTGCTGTGTATATCCAAATCTTTAGTCCATTTTTAATTAGTTTACTTTGGTTGAGCTTTAAAATTCTTTTTAATTCCGGATTCAGATACCTTATTGAGTATTAGTGACACATCCTATTTCCCATTCCTTGGGGTTATTTTCTGCTTTTGTTTTCTTTTTCTCCCCACACATCAAACTCATGATCCCCCTGCCTCAGCCTCCTGAGTGCTATGACTACAGGTGTGCATCCAAATGCCAGAATCTTCCCTGACACATCAATGTCATTCTTTTCACATATAAATGTTCTGCTGATCTTTTTTTGGTCACTTGTGCTTTGGAGTTATATTTAAAACTCCATGTCTACCTAAAGTCACACATTCTTCTCTGCATTTTTTTTTCTAGGACTTTTATAGTTTTAGCACTTGTATTTAGGTCCATGATTCATCCTGAGTTAATATTTTAGTACAGTGTAAGACAGAAGTCTGACTTTGTTCTTTTGCATATAGATACACAGCTGTCTCTGGCCATATGAAAAGAATATTCCATATCCCTACATCCACTAAATTGTCATGGAAACTTTGTCAAAATCAATTGACCACAAATAAAAGGTTCATTTTTTACTATCCGTTTGCTTGTATTCTGCTTAGTTTCTAGCTCCTTTGGGTAAGCTGGGGAAGCAAGCCAGGGCCTTGAGCATAGTAGGCAAGGGTGGTACATCCTCAATCCGCAGAGTTATTTTCTTCTTTATTCTCTGTCCTAGCCCACTGATTTGCAATGTCCTAGTAAGATTCAAAGTGGGAAGAATGGAAATCCTGTCACTTTTCTCTTTTTCACATTGCTTTGACTGTTCTGGACATACTAAATTTCCATTTCAGCCTTTAATTCTTGTTTAAAAATGAACGAGATGGGATGTTGCTAGAATCTGGATGACACTGAATTTGTTGATCAATGTGTTAGTCTGGGTTCCCCCGGATACAGGACACAGAATCAATGTACTACACACTTATGACAAGGAACTGTCTCTCATAGTTCTAGAGGATGACAGGCCCCACCTCTTGCAGACCCAGCAACCTAGAGACCGGGAAAGCTAATCCATTTGTTCGGGTCTGAGTCCAAAATCTTGAAAGTCAGTAAAGCTGATGGAGAAAGTTCAAGTCTGAGTCTTAGTCCAAAGACAGGAGGAAACTGGTATCCTGTTTAGACAGCCAGGTACAGAGAGCCCTTTCTTCCTCTCTGTCTAATTTCATTTCTCTTGTTGTGATAAAACACCCCGACACAAGATATGTCTGTTTGCTGTGACCCTGCAGTCACAAAGGATTTACCTTTCCCTTTCTGCTTTCCCATGCATGCTACCCGGGAATCTAAGACAACCTGACTATAGGCTTGTACTGTGAACTGTTCACTAACTGCATGGCATGAGACTTCCCCCTCACTTTGCAATCTGTAAGAGGGACTCTGTTTGTCTGTGGGCCTGAACCCTCTTCAGAACCCACTGCCATCTATGCTGTGATCTATCTGTGGTATTAGTAACTCTCTTCGTCCCCAGAACAACTCTCCTTAATGTCCCACTTGAGCCCCTAACCTGAGACTTTACAGTATGTTCATTCAATTTCTCTTGAACAATGTTTACTACTTTCTAAGATTTGTCCCTTTCTCCATAAATTATCTAGTTTAGTGGAAGATGAGTATTCATAGTGTCAACATAAAAACATAACTCCCACCTAAAAGTGGATAGAAGCTAGTTAATTCTGGAGCCAAATATGAATGACCAGGCCCAGGAAGACAGAAATTAGTTCACCCAAATTCCATATCCAATGTGGTTAGCTGTTTCATGGAGTTTTCATAGGAGCAGAAGAAAGTCACAGATCAAGGCACTTTTCAAATATATTGGCAGAAACACCAGGTAGGCGGACTACAAAAACAACAAAACAAAACATAACAACAACAACAACAACAAAAAACCCCAGGGAAATCTCTGTGCCACCTGCGATTCTCCGCTCTCTGGTTGATAGAATCTAATGGTCTCACTTATGTGGTTTTGTCTGGTAGTCACAAGGATGTTAGGTAGGACACAGAGTTTGAAGCCAGGCGGTGGTGGCGCATGCCTTTAATCCCAGCACTCTGGAGGCAGAGGCAGGAGGATCTCTGTGAGTTCGAGGCCAGCATGGACTATAGAGTGAGTTCCAGAAAAAGGCACAAAGCTATGCAGAGAAACTCTGTCTCGAAAAAAAACAAAACAAAACAAAACAAAACAAAAAAAGGGTTTGGACAGAGATGGCTCTTATGGGGGGGCTCTTATAGCGCCCCCCCCCGAAAAAACTGAGTAGACTCTGGACCTATACAGTTCCAACATCTCTACAATTACTGAAGTTCTAATTAACTCATCTTTGCATAAGGGTCGATGTAAGGTACAGTGGGCAGCTCACAACGGCCTGTAACTCAAGCTTCTGGTGGTCTGATGCCCTCTTGTGGTTTCTGGGAATACCTGCATGCGCATGCACACACACACACACACACACACACACACACACACACACACACACACACACACTCAGACACACACACACCACACATAGATAGACAGACAGACACACACACCTAGATATATAAAAGTAAATCTTTAATTCTGTGTAATTTAAATTGTCCTTAACTGCAGAAGTCTGTTCTTTTCTTGGTGAGGCTAACTAAACATTGCCAACTGTCCTGATCTTGACAAATGTAAATTTATGGCTTCATTTCTTCCATTACACTCTCGGTGTTATTTCCACAAGACTCTCATTTCTTCCTTTCTGCTTGCTTTCAGCTTATTTTGCTCTTCATTTTATGTTTTTGTGGTGGGAAATTTCATGTTTGACTTGAACCCCTGTTTTAAACACAGGCTTACACAGTTATAAATCCCTCTGGAAACACTGCTTTCATTACCTCTGGTGAACTATGATATCTTGTCTTTTCTATTCCTCTCCAAGTATTTTATACATTTTTCCTATTGTTCTTTCTTTTAATCACTTAGTGATTTCTGAGTGTGGCTTCATCTCGAATATTGTAATTTTCCAAATGTTCCTTGTGCTGATTTAACATTTTGATCCCGGTGCTGCTGGAAAACACATTTTATAGGATCTGTCCTTTTAAACCCATTTAGCACTATGCCTCGGCCTCTCATGTAGGATAGCCCGGGTGTTCCCTGTGCCCTGAGGAGGGCACATTGAATCCTGCTGTTACGGAGGATGGTTTCTGGGGTTACAGAGCTGTGGTATTCTGTTTCCTTCCTAGTTTTTCAAGTGGCCGTTCAACTCTGGGTGTTATTCTCAGTCGCCTGTTTTTTAGTTCTGTAGTCTCCTGCACATATTTTAGTGCTCAGTGTTTACCATATGCATTTAATACCATCATGACTTCTTCATGAAATGGCCCTCTTCTAAATATAAAATACCCCTTTGTTCCTAATAATATTTTTCTTTCAAGTCTACTTTGTCATATATCAGTGCTGCTACTCAGGTTCATTTTATTTTTAATCAACATCCATCTTCTGTAGATTTTCCATAACTTAAAAAAAAATCCATTTTGTCAATCACAGACTTTTGATTGATGTACACATTTTCACTTAATAGAATTGTTGGCCAAGTAGGAGTTAGGTCTTCTCTCTGCTCTAGGTTTCCTGTGTGCCACATCTTTGTGCTCCTAATCCTTAACTCTTGATTCTTCTTTGTTGAATTGGCATTGTCTGGTGAACCTTTTAAACTCCTTTGTTTTCTGTATTTTCCAAGTGATTCCTTATGGGTTTGGCACGTTCCTTCAGACAATCCAGCTAGGATGAAGCCTGGCTCAACCATCATAGCACCCAAAGCTTGGATCCAGTGCACCTCACCTCTCTTCTCTCTCCGGTGAACAATGGTCATTACACAGGTCCTCTTTTAACCATGACCTATGGGATTGGTGATTATCTTCTGCATTTTCTTTGGAAAGCAAGACAAACAGCGATACAAGCTTAAATGTGTTTATTCTCTCTTAACAATTCCTATGTCACTCATTTTACTGGTGCTTTTTGCATCTGTTTGAATTAACACCAACACCTTATGGCCTTTCTTTTAGCATAAATTACTCCCTTCACTGTGTCTTGTAGTGAAAGCCTGCTAACTATGAATTCTTAATTTCTATATTTCTCAAAATTGCTTAACCATTGCCTCGGTTTCAGAGGTACCCGGATTGGATGTGGAAGGCTTGCTGCCAATCTTCTCTCAGCACTCGAAGCTCCGCTCTGCTCTCCTCCGGTCTTCTCCATTTCTGTGACGTCACTAGTCAGGCCCAAGACTCCGATGGACGTTCTCTTCCTCTTCCTACTTTCAAGATCTTTCTCTTCGGCTTCCATCCTAGGAACAGTAAGTACGGAGGGCTCTGGTTTTATTCCTTGTAGTTTGTTGAGCTGTTTAAAAAATGTTGGTTATTATTTTTAAATCAAATTTGAGAAAGGTTTGGCCTTTACTTCCTAACTATTACCCCACCCCCTCTCTTTCCTATTGTGTTTCTGAGACTTATGGGTGCATGTGGTCCCTGAAACTTTTGCTTTTGTTCTTTGTCATTCCATTGCATGTGTGTCCTCACTAGATGACACCTGTTAACCTACATTTAACTTGATTAATTCTTTCCGTGGCCCGTTTAAAGCCATCCCTGAGCCCCTCTGCCACCCACTTCATTACAGATGGCGTGCTTTTCTAGTCCAGATTTTTTTTTTGCACCTTCCTGTGGTGCTTGAGTTCTGGAAAGACTGTGCTTGTGGTTGCTGATCTAGAAGTCTTTGGCATCCAGGCGTTATTGCTCTGTTTCCCTCCCCACTTCCCAACGTGTGCCACCTATTCTCGATTTCTTAGCATTTTCGTGACTGAAAAATGTGGAGTTTAGAGACACTGTGGCTCTGCTTGTGTTCGGGTGTTCTTCTCTCCCTCCAGGTTTCTGGTGGGTCATAGGCTGTCGTTTCTACTGTTTTCTGTATTGTTATT
This sequence comes from Peromyscus melanophrys, assembly GCA_902168415.1. Taxonomy (NCBI): domain Eukaryota; kingdom Metazoa; phylum Chordata; class Mammalia; order Rodentia; family Cricetidae; genus Peromyscus; species Peromyscus melanophrys. Next base: position 63,236 of record CABHPR010136993.1, on the reverse strand, counting down.
AGTTCAGTGACTCTCCTGGAAGAATTCTGTAGATGCCGTGTCTCTGCAAGGCACAGCTCTGACGTTTGTCTCCTTATGTTCATAGTTTTATTCTTAGGGCAGGCTTCTTTAGCGCTCACACCTGGGGGCCATTTGTGGTCGCCTGGTGCTTGCTTGGGTTTTCTTAAATGCCTTGGTTTTGTAGTTTTCCTCTTTGAGAAGGCAAGGCTTCCAGCTTCAGACTTTTTACAAGATACTCCTAGCTTTTACTTCCTGCTTGTACATGGCCTGAAAATCAGCCAGAAGCCAGGAATTTATTTTTTGGGGTGTGTGTGTGTGTGTGTGTTTACTTATTGTCTGGGATTTCACTTTTCAGCTTAGAATCCCAGGAATATCTGGGAGCTATGTCTAGTCACCTAAATTTAGATTTCCTTTTTCAACTCTCAACCAGACTCTTGCTAGTCTCTACTGAAACCTACCTTTCGTTTGGGCAGCTGGAGCATCACTAGGAGCTGTAGCAATGCCTGTAGGTGGCTTCCTCCACTTCTTCCTTCTATTGATCAGAGCCAGAGCTTGGAGTCAAGTCACACAGCCACCTCATGTTTTTAGAATAGAGATCTTCCAGCAGCTGCAAATGTGAAGAACATGTTGACAGTGCCCTTGAGATGGTTCTCTCCGGGAGGAGCTAGTCGGCAGTCTTCTGACTGCGGCAATGCTGGCTGATGTGTGCTGTACCAGTGTGTTGGGAAACGGTGTGTGTGTGTGTGTGTGCCTGCCTGTGAGTGTGTGTATGTAAATATATGTGTGTGTGTGTATGGGTAGGCCCATTAAAGCATCACAAACCCCATACCACATAACTGAGTCTTAGCACTTTCTCTTTAATAGATGGCTGCTCTGTGATAGGTCAACTGACAGGCATTTGGATTGGATGGCTTTAGTTTCCTGGACTTTATTATTATTATTATTTTAAGGGAGACAAGGTTCACCAAGGAAATACACTTCTCTATACTATTTGTCCACTTGCATTAACATCTCACTGAAGCTATGACATGTTTTTGGTGGATAGTGGATTGACAGAATGTGTCATATACACTCACAGTGGCGAGGCTAGAACGTCAGAGCAGGACGGCTCATGCATGGCTAGCAAGTTGGGATGAGGGTCTACAGCCTATGACCTCTATGCCTGGCATGTTCACTCTCACACAGGCCCTCTTGGTGGAACACACAGGCAGGCTGAGGGGAGGTAAAGGATGCGGTGGTCCACAAACATCTGGTGATGGATTGAGTCATCTATCCTCATCTGTCACCCAGAAGCTTCCATTTAACCACTGCTATGTAACAAACTATGCCCAAACACACTGACACGAGACAACACCATTTCGTTAATGTCAGAATTTTGAGGGCGAGAAATTCAAGCAGGGCTCTGCAGGGATCTATTTCTGTACCACACAGAGTGACTCACTCAGTGTTGTTTCCCTGGTAGCTTGTCTGGCATCCTCCTGGAGTGGCCCACAATGGCATCATCACTTTGCTGTTGTCTCTGTGGGGTGGCTGGAATTGTTTCTCCACATGATCTCTGGCACAGGACTCAGACAGCAAAGCTATTGCTAATACTTTGAGAAGTCCAGCCCAGAATTGATAGAGCCTCACTTTTCCTGGCAATGTCTCTTACAGCACCCCCAGCCCAGCCCGGTGTAGAGACAAAGGTAAAATAGCCCTGCCTCCTAAAGAGAAGGGCAAAGCATTTGATGACATTTTCTTTTTCAGTCACACGGACCCTTCCTGGTTTGAGAAATTAAATGCAAAGAGTTTAGCAAATCCTCTGGGCTTAAGATGGGGCTGTGAATCACTGCATCATGAGGGGCCTCCGCAAAATCCAGAGGAAAACAAAGGTTTACATTCTCCAAGCAAACATCTTTCTGATTCACTATCACGGGGGATGGCACCACCTCCCAGAGTTCCACACCAACAACAGCAGGAAGGAGCCTGTGCCTCTCAGAGACAGGAGGGGAAACAGCAGGCCAGCATGTGATGATGTTCCCAGAGACAATGCTTTGCTAACTTCCCTTGGAGAACCAGGTACAACAAATAATACTGCTGGCATTACTACCTTTTCTTTCCTGCATGCCCACAAGCAATAAACCAAAGAAGCCCTTGGGAGGAGGGTCGCATCCCTTCCTTCTATGTTGCTGCATTTTCTCAACAGCCCACTCTTTTGTTCATGCATCTGTTTGGTTCTGCCCGGAAGAGAGTCATCTCAAATTCTCTTTATTGAAAACTTCTGATTCTCTTTTCATGTCTGGTCCTGGAAACTTGTGCTTGAATATGTTCTGAGTCCTCTGCATCGAAAAAAATCTCACACACCTTTGAAATGATCAGCTCCAAAGAAGTACATAACTCTGAGACTTTGAAATGAAAATAGTGGAGAGTGATTGGAGACATCAACCTCTGGCCTACACACACACACACACACACACACACACACACACACACACACACACACACCCCTAGACAACAAGAGAGCAGATAACCCATCCATCAGCCTGGTGTGTTTATGTGCTAAGAGGGCCAGGACTAGGGAGGTCTCAGACTCAGAGTTCCTCATCCCTTGTCCTTCTTCTCCTCCACCAAACAGAGAGCTACGTACAACCTCTGGAAATCGCCTTCTAGGGTGAAGCTCAAACTACAAGAGATCCCACTCCACTTCTTGGCATCTCTCCCTGAAGTCTCATTTTCTGCTTCAGAATGAAAAGAAGTCTGTGCAGGGTTAACAAAAGGGCAGCTGGTCTTAGAAGATAATGTCTGTACCTGGGGCTCATTCACATCTCAAAGAGCATCATTTTACAAGCTAATTTCTGTCTCCAGGTCCATCCACCCACTCCCAGGAAAGATATATACATGTACCCACTTCCGTTCCCCCCCCCCCAAGAAAAGGTATTTAAGCTTCGACACTCTAGCCTTCCTTTCTTTTCATGTGTGGATATAAATCGCATCTCCCTGTTAATACACTGGGTGTTCTGTTTCTATCTCCTATTTAGTCTGTTGGTTTCAAAGGTATCCCATTTCTGCAGCCCCACTTCTGCTGTACAGCAGCTCTGTCTTCTCTTCTAGCATAATTCTTCTGTAAGCTCATTCTCCAGATGTCTGTGAATTTCATTCTTCAAACTTTTGAGGCAAGGACTGGGAGGCTCCTGGCCCCCTGGTGGCTTTAGAGGTTATGGATTTTCCAGGACTCTCATCCATCTGAAGTTAGGCAGCCTCTGCCTGTTGACCCATTTTTCCTGTATCACGAAATGACTTTGAGTTAATTATCTTTGTCTGCTTGACTATTTGGTAGGTGGTTTTGCAAGGCTGGGAGTTAAATCCAGAGCCTTAGACATGCTAAGCAAGCAATGTACGATCCGGCTAGACCCCTAGTCAAAACTGATCGTTTTAATAAAAGAAAACACAGGGAGAGTTAAAAGATAGAGCAGAGGCTCCCTTTTGTTAGGATATAAAGGTCTTTTCTGTATTAGAAGAGACTATGAATCACAAAAGGTGACTTTCGGTACATGATATCAATCCCCATAACAATCTGACCCTTAATCTCTTCCCCTCTTGCCACCCTTTGACTGATAACCTTGAATTCCTTTTGCTTTGGCTTCAGCTGATGAGATCTAAACCTGAATTCCAAGCCACATCTTCGAAACTTCTTTTTTTCTGTGCCCATTTCCTACTATCATAAACAAGGATTGTGTCCGGGGGTCACCCACTGGGATTTCCAGGGTCTTGTGTCCTGAAACAAGGAATTGGACCAGAAAGATAGGGATAACGAGAGGAATAATGGAAGTAGGTCAGTGAGCTGCAGTGGCTGGAAGCTCCATGGCACTGTGTTGGGCTGAGTGGGCATTTGTACAGTAGAGAGACTTTCTACCAGTGTTCTATTAATGCCAGCATTGGTGGGAGGCCTCACTGACTTTCACAGGCTCCATTACGTGTTAATCTTAATGTGTCCCCCCACTCTCCTGCTGCATTGTGTATACATGAGGTATACACAAGCTTATATATATATGTGTGTGTGCGTGTGTGTATATATATATGTATATGTACATATTCATTTTAATCCGTCTTTTGTTACAGAAGGTCCTGGTTAAGAACTCAGGGTAGATAATAAATTATTTTTGCCTCCTTCATAGATAGATAGTAAATGCTCAAAAACCGTTTCCTAAGTTACAAGCCAGATTATACTAACAACAGAGCTTGCAATGAAGGCCTCCCCACATCTACCAATACTCTTAAGTTTTACAAATGTTAGCATAATAATTAGTATACAAAACACAATTCTTAGCCCTTCTCTTATTGCAGTGGTTCTCAATCTTCCCAAGGCTGAAGCCCTTTAATACAGTTCCTCGTGGTGTGGTGACCCCCAACCATAAAATTATAATAGCTGCTACTTCATAGCTGTAATTTTGCTACTGTTATGAATCATAATGTAAATATCTGTGTTTTCCAATGGTCTTAGGGTTGTTCGACCCCCAAAGGGTTTTTGACCGACAGGCTGACAACCACTGTGTTATTGGCATTGAATATGACCACTAGAAAGTCAATGCACCAGGGACAAGACCTGGGTGGAAGGAAGTGAGATGTTTCTTCAGTATCATGACCCTGGGGATTTAGGGCTATCGTACTCTAGGCTCCATTATGAGGATCTCAAGTACATGAAAGAATTTTTGTAGGGAGGGAGGAAAGGATCAGGAGTCGGGGGGATGTGCCACTTGCTTTTCTTCTTTGGGGCTAGTTACACATCACAGCAATCTGCCTGTTGTGTGTTAGCTGGTGTGCAGGATTACAGATCAAGGACCACAGCCGAGCTCTACTAACTTACGGTCTATCTGCCTAGTCCCTTAGAGATGCCTTCTGGAGGCATTTTTATTTAAAATGGAGAAGGGGGTGGGTGAGGGAACCAAGTACTGCTTTGATGTGGTCTCACAAAGCTAGTAAGGGTGAGGGTTTCCTGAAGATGTAGGAAATGTAACCTGAGTGAGAGCTTCTGATTAGACAAACATCTTCAACCAAAGGGGATGGTCCACTCATGCTGGATGTCCTGTTTAGGGTTATTCAATCGGAAGCCCTACTTTGTTCAGCTGCTACCACCAGCAGCGGAGTACTCAGTATTGATTAATAAATAAGTATATTTGTCTCTCACTGAGGCAGAATAAAGCTTATTGGCACTAGAATGGGTCCTGAGGTGGGAGGTTTCTCTTGGAAGAAAATGTCTATTTGTTTCTATGGGGAGTATCAGCTTCAAGCAACAGGTGCGACTGTTAATCTTGGATGTTGGTAAAAACAAACTTCTGTGTATGTCTGGGATGGTGTTTCCATGAAAGATTGGCATGTGGGTCAGTGAACTGACTGGGGAAGACCTGCTCTGAACATGGGTGACAACATTCAGTAAGCTGCAGGTCCAGTTGAATGAAAGTGTGTGTGTGTCGGGGGGGGGGGGGGGGAGGCAAGGGTCCTGTTCACATGTGCTGCAGGTTGGATCCAGGGACTTGCACATGCTAGGCCAGTGCTCTGCCACTGTGCCACATTTACAGCACTGCTTTGTTATTTTTAAACAGATCTCTCAGTTCTCATCAGGTAGCCCAGGCTGGCCTTGAACTCATGATCCTCTTATACTAGGATTATAGGCATGTGCTACCACATTTCTTCCTGAATTCTCTAGAGCAGGTACACCATTGTTTGTTACCATGGTTCCTCACAGTGTTCTCTAGATTCCGCAGCCTTTGAATAGAGATTTTCACCCCATCTTTCCAGGCACCTTCAAACCTTCTGTCTTGAACTACATCACTCCCTGCACCCCCCCCCCCCCCGCTTTGTTTAAAGCTGCCAGGTTTAGGGGCTAAGAAGCTCTAAGTTTCTCTGGCTCCTTAGCTTGCAGGTAGCATTGTGGGAATATCCAGCCTCTGGCCATGTGAACCATCAAATAAACCACCTTGTATTAGCATTTATGCTGTTCCCTCCAGATAACTCCAACTAGTACAGCAGTTGGCAATTGGTATGAGTAACATTTATAGACCTTGGGTGGTGGCCCTGGGAGAAAGGTAAGATTATTGCTGACTTTTCATGGTTGGACAAAGAGTGGCATAGAGGAGCTTGACCTTGGTTCATAGTTAGTAAATAAGAAGTAGGGGTTTGAATATTGTGAATTTTAGATCGTGGAGAATTTGGCAAGTGTCTTAGGGTTTCTGTTGCTGTGATAACCAAAAGCAATGTGGGGAGGAAAGGGCTTGTTTCAGCTTGCAGTTCCACATCACAGTCCATCACTGAGGGAAGTTAGGACAGGAACTCAAATAGAGCAAGACGTCAAGGCAGGAGCTGAAGTAGAGACTGGAGAAACACTGTTTACTGGCCTGCTTGGTGTACTTTCTTTCCACGGCACTGTCCACGGTGAACTGGACTCTCCCACATCAATCATTAATCAATCACCAAAGGCTAATCTGGTGGGGACATTTGGCTTTACACCTGTGCTGCTTAAAAGAGAATGTCAGCTCAATCCTTCAGTTAGTGGTGGCCATGGAGAGGGGAGTGGTGGGCATGGAGAAGGACATGGTGGGCCTGGAGAGGGGCATGTTAAAAGTCACCAGAAAACCCAAGCCCGAGGCTGAGTTGGAATGAGGACTTCACTAGCATCGGTTGATGGTGGTAAGGGTTCGGCACGTATTTGCATGTGTTCCTTGACTTGCATTCAGCAGCAGACTTCAGAAAATAAACAGTCTCACCATATTTCCTTCTGCCCACACTCGGAGCACCTGGCAGAGGCAAAGCCAGCTATTCAGCTCTCGGTGTGTGTTCTTCAAAAGTTTATTCTTTGCAAAAATCACCAGGTAAGTGCAATGGCAGTGCCAACATGCACGTACCGAACTGTGTGATAAAGACAGTTGCCATCATAAATGTTCCTAGCCCGAGTTCCCCAATGAAGAGCTTTGAGGGTTTGTGGCAGTCATGCTTCTGTAAAGATAGGCCAGGCTTCTTATAATTTTATACATTTCCCTGGTAAGAATTTTGTCTAAATAGAGTCCTCATGTCCTAGGGCAGTGGAGTGGTCCAGGTATTAACTGGGATGCTGTACACGCAAGTCAAGCTTTAATAGCGTTCAGTGAATTGTTGTATTTTAGGAAGTGACGCTAAAAAAGAGAGGGGGGTTAGTGAGCAGAGTCCTTGTGACTCCGCCTCATAGCTCTGTGCCTGAGCATATGCCGAAAACTTGAGAAATATGTCATTTGAGTGACAATAACTGGAGAGACCATCTGGAACATCCTCGAGCCTGGCATTCCGGCTCATCCTTTCTTAGTGCCCAGTGGAAGCTTGTGTTTTTCATGATGTCACCCACAGTGAGTCTCAAACAAGGCAGATCATCCATCATGCTCTGCTGGCATCTGGTAACGATGGCCTGTCAAGAGGGAGAATTTCCCTGGGTGCCATATCAAATCAATCTCTGAAATGTTTCATTGATCATGTTCAGCACCAGGTGGGAATTACAAGCTGTTTCGCCCCAAGAAGCCTTGCCTGTGGCCACAGGACCTGAAGGCCTCTAATTTATTTCTTCTAAGGAGGCTCTGGTGTCTCGTAAAGGCAGCATCAGAGTGCTGCAGAGGCCACAAGTTTGATCTCGACTGTGCAATGTCTGAAATCACTGGGCAGAAGAACTTCTAGATATTAAAAGGAAAAATGGGAATGTGGGCCCAGAAGCACCTATGAAATGATGATGGCCTGCCACACTTCTGGTAGGATTCTAATGATCAACAAGCTCTGCAGAGTTTCTCAGAATCCTGCAGAGTCCTTTAGATGGCTTGACACTTGTATGAACTCTGTTGTATTAAAATATCAATGTCATGGGCATGAGGGAGCCATGCTACGACCATGGGTGCAAGCCCGGAGCATCTCATCACAGATGGGCGCTCTCGCTGGGAACCGAGGGGCTGTTTACCAAGCCGCTCAATCTTCACTACAGCCTGTTCAGAAGCTTTGTACAAACTGGCATTGTAGACAAAGACTCATATGATTCATTTTATGCACAGTGGATTGTTTTCTTGTTACTGTTGAAGTTTGGTGCAAACTTTCTCTATTCTCTAAAACACAAAGGTTATTTTTATTTTAATGTATTTTTAAAAAGTAATACTGAAACATTCTCAGAAACGACTATTGTCAGTATTTGGGCAATATGTTTCCAACCATCTTTGGGAAGTGAGGGAAGAGGAGGCCATGAGGGAGGGAAGGGGAGGAAGGGACAGAGGGAGGAAGAAGAGGGGTCGCAGCTCTGACACTGGCTCCCCATCGTCATCCTTTGTTGCATCTCCGGCTGCAAACACACACACACACACACACACACACACACACACACACACACACACAAAATCTTCTAGGGAGAGAAAATCACCTTCACAGAGTTTATGTATCTCAGAGACGAAAACTTAGAGGAGGTTTAAATTACCCTGTGTTCCGGTGACACCTCAGGAAGGAACTATTTTCCTGGTGTTTTCTTGGGTGTCAGTCATGCCCAGGAGGTCCTGGTGAAGCAGAGCACTTCACAGGGCAGCCGGGAAGCAGGGGTGGGGAATACAAGGAGGAAGCATTCACCAATGCCACATCTACCAGAGACATACTTCCTCCAACTTCCCACCTCTGACCTTTCGTCACCTTCCTGTAATACCACCATATCATGAAAACAAGATTGATTTACTGAGTACATCGGAGACCTCTGACCCAATGGCTTCTAGAGACTCCATCCTGGAAATGCAGACAGCAGCTCCACTAAGCCCCATGGCATTTCTTAATCCAGTCAAACTGACAACCACAGGGATGTGTACAAGACACGAGACGTTGAAATTCAGCCTCCGGTGGTATAATGTGAATTTAGTAGGCTTGGACAAGGCTAGTGAGATGATTCTCTCAGAAGCAGGGACGAAGCAAGACTTGGCCAGTCTAGTGCTGTTTGATGAATGAGTGGCCCACTGCTTGCTTTTTTTTTTTTTTAATTGAAGAGCTATTTGTCAAAATGAAAAATTATTTCCACAGACAAATTGGCTTCCAGGAATTTCCTAAAGTAAACAGTGACATTGTTCATCAGTCTCCTGCCTTGTCTTCCTGGGAGAAAGAACATAAATAAACAGAGAAGGTCTCCACTTCCAGTCTTGATAATTCAGCCATGGAGACACATGTCCTTTCTTCCTTGCCATTTTTCTCTATTCCTTCCTTTCCTTCTGTCCCTCCTGAGAAGGCTTCCGTCACATCCCCTCTCTCTCTCTCCTCAGGTGTGTGCTGTATCCGGGCCCCAGAGTGGAGGTTCTCCAATTGTGCCTCATCCACTGCCTCCTGGGGTTCCTTTGCAATCACTCTGTGTCTGCTGACACCTGTCTGAGAAAAACGTGGAATCCCATTCCTTTCTCCTCCCCAGCAGCTCTGGGCTTCCTTCTCTTTCACTTCTCATCCTCTCCCCAGGATTCAAATGTCTACAAGTGTTTCAATCCCTCCTGACGGTTGACTGTTAGATCAGCTGGTACATAATCCTAAAATAAAACTAAATAAATCCAGTGTCTTCTGGAATTTTATAGGAAGTATATTACTTTGCTCTAGCCTTCAGCATTTGCCTGGAAAATGACATCTTCAAGCTTATAACTCTATAATGATGGGCTTCAGGGCAGTCTCTCTCCAGTCAATAATCTGGGCCACTAGCTGACCTCCCAGATGACTGTCCAATGATTAAAAATATTCCCCAGTTAATCGTATCTCAATTTAAAAAAAATAAGAACAGCCTCATTTTATTAGTAATAAACCCTGCTGCACTTCTGTGACAGCCTTCTCCCTGTAGGCACAGTTAAATATTATCAGAGAAAAACATTGGCTCTCTGTTTACTCCCGTTCAGGGCACAAACTCCAAAAGTCACACTTTATTAATTTTATTTTTTGTTATGGCATTTTTTTTCTGTTATTGCAATAGTTAATTTCAGTTGCCAACTAATTGAGTTGAGAAAAAACAAGAGCTTCTAGAGTCAGACTCTGAGCACATCTGTGAGGGAGTGTCCAGAAAGGTCCAACTAAGGAGGGAGGGTCATGCTGGATGCTAAGGGCTGGGACTGAGAAAAATGAGAAACGGGAAATTCCACATGAGCACCATCATTCCCCTCTCCTTTCCTAACTGAGGATTCAATGTGAGTAGTCACCTCATGTTCCAGACACCATGTTTTCCCACAGTGGTGGACTGGGTCCCTCCTTAAACTAAGTTGAGGAAAGTAACCAATACGTACACACAGACAGAAAGACACACATATACGAAGACACACATATACAAAGACACAGGCATATACATACACAGACACATGCTCAGACACAGACATACACACACACATACACAGACACACACAGACATACACATACACAGAGATACTACACAAACACACAGACACATCCACACACAAATAGACACACACACAGACACACACACACACAGATACATACACAGACACACATACATGCACATAGACACAAGCACACACAAACATACATACAAATTTATACTTTGCTCATGTACTATGCTGCCTGTCCCATATGCCCCTCATTAATCCTCTTCCTCACCCAAACAGTCCCTTCCTGCCCCACCCCCCTATGGTTTTGCAAGTGTGTCTGTGTTGATGTAACTTGGGGCCCTTCATTTTTATTTCTGTGGTAACTGCAGACTGATTTCCATAGTGGCAACATCAGTTTAGTTTTCTGTGTGTTTTCCTTTTTTTTTTTAACCTAGTGATTTCCCCCCTTTTTAGTAAAAATAGACTTCTTTCTCATATAATATATTCTGATTACAGTTTCCCATCCCTCTATTTCTCCTAGTTTCTCTCCACCTTCCCCTCCCATCCAAATCCACCCCCTTTCTATCTCACTAGAAAAAAGAAACAGGCTTCTAAGGAATAATAATAAAATATAAAAGCACACACATGGAATAGGACAAAACAGAAGGAAAAGAGACCAGGAAAAGGCAAAAGCAACAGATAGAGATGTGGAGACCCACTGGTTCACACACTCAGGAACCCTATAAAAACACTAAACTGGAAGCTATAATATATATGCAAAGGACCTGTGAGTGGAGGGAGGGAGAATGAAAAAGACAGCGTGGTGATATATTGTGTCCACCAATATATTGTGTACCCTAATAAAACGTACCTGGTGTCAGAGAACAGAACAGCCACTAGATTAGACATAGAGGCCAGACAGTGGTGACACATACCCTTGATCCTAGCATTGCAGAGGCAGAGATCCGGACAGAGATTTATCCAGATCTCTGTGAGTTCAAGTCCACACTGGAAACAGAGCCAGGCATGGTGGCACACACCTTCAATTCCAGCACTTGAGATCTCATGTCTTTGCTTGAGAAAGATACACGCCTTTAACCCCAGGAAGTGATGGCAAGAAGCAGAAAGGTACAGAAGGCGTGAGGACCAGGAACTAGAAGCTATTTAGCAGCGGTTCAATGAAGACACTTTTGGGTAAGGACTCAGAGGCTTCCAGTCTGAGGATTTGTGGAAACAGGATCAGCTGAGGAGTTGGTGAGATGAGGTTGGCTGTGGCTTGTTCTGCTTCTCTGATCTTTCAGCATTCACCCCAATACCTGGTGTAGCATGAGTCTTAGAAGGTCTTATTAATAAAATCAAACCTGAGCCGGGTATTGGGGTGAACACTGGAAGGTCAGAGAGACAGAATAAGCCACAGCTATCTCACCTCGCTGGATCCTCAGCTGGTCTTGTTTCCTCAGACTGGAAGCCTCTGTGTCCTCATATCCGAATGGGTCTCAGCTGAACTGCTGCTAGAAGCCTGAAAGCTTAACCAGGCCACATGCCTAACCAGGCCAAATGCTGCTCCAGGCCAAAATGCTTCTAGTTTCTGGTCCTCACGCTTTATATACCTTTCTGCTTTCTACCACCACTCCCTGGGATTAAAGGTGTGGCTTTCTGGGATTAAAGGTGTGTATCACCGTGCCTGGCCGTTTCCAATGTGGCCTTGAACTCACAGAGATCCAGAGGGATTTCTGTCTCTGGAATGCTAGGATTAAAGGCGTGTGCTACCACTGCCTAACCTCTGTTTCATATTGTGGCTGTTCTGTCTCTGACCCCAGATAAGTTTATTAAGGTACACAATATTTTGGGGAACACAATACCACCACAACCTGGCTCCGGTTTTTTTTTTTTTTTTTTAATTAATAAGACTGTTTAGCAATTCATCTTATGAGAGGGAGGGGGTGAGAGAATGAGAGTGGGGGAGGGAGGGAGGGAGAGAGAGAGAATAAAGTAAAACAAAATGAGATAATAAATTTAAAAAGGTATTATTTAAGACAAAACAAACAAAAAACTCTGATATGACATCATGAGACAAGGAAGCTCCAAAGTTATCATTGAGTGCATTTTCTGTTGGCTATCTACCGTTGGACATGGGCCTACCGTTAAGTGTAGTTTGTTTCCCCAGTAAGACCGCATTGGAGAAAACTAAATTTTCATTTGCTAAACAACTGGAGATAGCTTCTAGGTTAGGGATGGGGCTTGTGTCCACTTCTCCTTTCAGGTCTAGGACCCCATCTGGTGCAGAACCATGCAGGTCCTGTGCATGCTGCCTCCATCTGAATTGTGAGTTCATGTGTGTCAGTCCTGTTGATTTAGAGGGCCTTGATTCCTTGGTGTCCTCCATTCCTCTGGTTCTTACATTCTTTCTTCCACCAGGTGCTCTGAGTCCTGAGGGTAGGGATTCGAAACATCCCATTTAGGACTGAATGTTCCAAGGTCTCTCACTCTCTGAATATTCCATTTTAAGTCAGTATCTCATAACACAAGATCTGAGTTACTGGGATCTAAGGGGATGACCACAAAGTATACAGAACAAATTCATATCCCAGTGCTGGCAGGGATTTTGGCCTCACAGATGACATCTACAAATTACAGAGCTCACTATGAGGTTTATATGTGGAAAAAAGGATGCATGGCTTAAGTAATTTTAAGAAGGATATTGGGGATAGCATCATTATCTTATAATGTTCAAAGGACATTCTTTTTTTTTTTCTTTCTTTTTTTAATGTAGGCACTTAGAGCTGTAAATTTCCCTCACAGGACTGCTTTCAATGTATTCCAGTGGTTTTGTTGCATTGATTTTTATTTTCATTCAGTTCTGGGAACTTTTTCCACTTCTTTTTTGATTTCATCTCTAACCCATTCATCATTCAATAACGAGTTGTTAAATCTCCACGAGTTTGTATAATTAGTAGAGATTTGATGGCTGTGGATTTTAAGTTTTATTGTACCATGATCATATACCATACACAGAGTAATTTCAATTTTTCTGAATTGGTTAAGGTTTGTTTTGTGTCCCAGGATGTAGTTCATGTTAGATAAGCTTCCTTGGGCTGCAGAGTAGAATGTGCATACTTTTGTGTTTGGCTGGAATAGTCTGCAGATTTCGTTAGGTTCATTTGATGTATGATGTCTTTACTTCTGATGTTTCTCTGTTTATTTTTTTGTCCAGATGATGTGTTATTGGAGAAAAGTAGTTACTGAAATCACCTACTAATAATGGGCTGATATTAATCGCTGTCTTTAATTACAGTAGTATGCTTTTTATGAAACTGGGTACACCAGAGTTCGGTTCATATATTCATAGGCTTGCAATGTCTTTTTGATTAATTGTTCCCTTGACTAGAATGAAATGTCCTTCTTTAATTCTTCTGATAAGTATTAGCTTGAAGTCTTTGGTCAGCTATTAAGACAGTTAATACTGCTTCCTTCTGGGTCCCAGGTGTATGGAATCCTCTTTCCTATCCTTGCACATTAAAATGTTGCTTATCTTTAAAGCTAAGATGAGTTTCTTGCAGACAACAAAACAGACAACAGAAAAGTAAAGTTTGTTTCTTAATCCATTCATCTATCTTGTGTCTTTTGATTGGCAAATTGAGGTCACTAATATTTAACTACTGAAAAGTGTATGTTGGTTACAGTCTTGTCTCCTTTTCTGTTCTCTTCCATTTTTTTTCTTTATTGAATTCAGTTGTCAAATCCTGGATTGCCTTCACGGTTTCATTCAGCCTTCTGTTTGTGTTTTCTTCGACATCACTCAGACATTTGTTATTTTGAAGTTCATTCTCTTTAAATTAATTGAGCTGCTTGTGTCTTCTTTAAAGTCCTTGAATTTTTAAATGAAATTAATGTTGTTCTTTCAAATTCTCTCTGGTGGGGTTCCCGTAGACAATTCTTACTGTATGACATTGTTATAGGACTGGTGAACTTTGAGAGGACATTCTGTTTTCATCTTTTATGTTGTTTGTATTTTTGTGAGGAGACCTTGGCATGTGTAGTGGTTTGAATGAAAATGGCTCCCATGGACCCATAGGGAGTGGCACTGTCAGGAGGTGTGGCCTTTTTGGAGGAAGTGAGTCACTGGGGTTGAGTTTTAAGGTTTTAGATGCTCAAAGCCAGGCACAGTGCCTCCCTCTCTGCCTGCTGCCTGCAGATCCAGATGTAGAACTCTCAGCTACCTCTTCGGTACCATGTCCACCGACATGACTATAATGAACTAAACTTGTGAACTGTAAGCCAGCCCCAATTAAATATTTTCATTTTGAAGAGTTGCTGAAATCATGGTGTCTCATCACAGCAATAAAAACCTAACTAAGACAGCATGTGAACTTCTTTCATTGGTTGTTTGATGTAAACATAGCAGGCTGGGTTGGTGCACAAGATATATACCTTGGTCCAAGCCTGGAGGTTGAGGATGACACAGGCTGGTCATTTTAGACTGGGCTGAGGCACTGGATATAGGACCCATGCTCTGTCCAGGGACTGGGATGTGTGTAGGGGAGCTGGGACTCCAGTCTTCCTTAGAATCTGAGGGTGATTGGCAAAATTTACCTTTGTTTATTTATTTTGTTTTGTTTTGGTTTTTTGTTTGTTTGTTTTTCTAAATTCAGATTGACAGGAGTGAACTATTTACAAAAACTTAGTTCTTTGGATTTGGGAATTTGTTCCAGGTACCATTACCACTCACTTTCCATAAGTAGAGACATCACAATAGAATTCTCCTCTTGACTTATTTTTTCTGTCTTCTGGAATTAGTTTAGTAATGGGTGTGTATGGAGGGCGGTGTTCTTCCTTGGTGTCTGTCACTCTAGAGTGGTTGGGTTGTGTGGGATGAAATGACTAGCCTATCCGATGGTCCAGTTAGTTGGAAATGTGAGATGTCAATTGGAATGGGCCAGATCCCAAGTGATCTTCTTCCACTATTTCATCCATTCTGTGACCTTGTTCACAGGAAGAGTCTTTTGTTTTCTTGGTCTGTCTTAAGGAAAAACTTAATGATCCCAGGAGGGACTGTATATGCCTCCTTAGGATCCTGATTCTTGTGGTTAGGTTATTGCTTTTTTTTTTTTTTTTTTTTTTTTTTTTTTTTTTTTTTTTTGAGACAGGGTTTCTCTGTATAGCTTTGTGCCTTTCCTGGAACTCACTCTGTAGCCCAGACTGGCCTCAAACTCACAGAGATCCACCTGCCTCTGCCTCCCGAGTGCTGGGATTAAAGGCGTGCGCCACTATCGCCCGGCTGGTTATTGCTTTTACAACACACACACAAAGAAGTAAGTGTGCAAAGAATGGAATTCTGTCCAGGTGGACACAGGTCCTTGTCTCCTTTCTTAATCTAATGGAGCAGTTCAGGGACTGGGCAGGGGATCATCCCCAGAAAGTGGCTTCACCTTAAGGGAATGTAATGTGCTTTTCCTTTTTAGAATTCCCACTGCCTAGTGCGCTCCCTATGAGCCACCTGGAGATTCCCCTGCATCTGCCCGCTTTTCCTCAGGAAGATGTGACTATTGCTTTCTCTTTTCTCCTGTATTTTACTTCAGATGCTGGCCAGGGTCTGTGTATTCTTCTAAACTTCACAACTAACGCTTTGAGACTCCGTGCTCTCCTTCTAATGTCCCCTCCCTCCAGTGTGGCTGCCTGCTGCCAGGTGCCTGACCTCCAGGCCACCTTACCTTATGCAGCTTGACTTTTGTTCCTTCTTCATAGCCCTCCTTCCTTCCAAGCACCCATGAGATTTACAGCTTGCTCCATGATTTCAGCTTTCTAAAATGGAATGAGGTTGTATTCATATCTCTGGTCAGAAAGCAACACTGGTTCGACGTTCCAATATTCTGTCCCTTTCCTGTGCTGTGGGGGATGTGCTCCCAAAGCAGCTGTCTGCTTTGTTTTGTGGTAAAGAATTTACTTTTCTGAGAAGACTTATTCCGCTTATTCCACCCACTTCTGCTACCTCTTTTATTTATAAAATTCCTCCAATATTATTATTTTGTCTCAAATATGAGAGAGCAACAATATCGACATCACATGTCTTGATGGAAAGGTCAAGAACACGGAAGATGAGTCTATTGTTCTTAGAGATCTTGAATCAGCATTAATAATTTCTTTCACTTGAACTTATTGTTGTGTGAGGAAAAAACCAAAAATCAAAAAAGAGCCAAGCTTCTTTATGTCTTGGTGGGTGCATTTTATGTTATTTAAAATAACTCTTAACTAACTTCATATACGGTTGTTATTATGTGGTCATCTGAAGCTAGAATTAAGAGTGCATGCCCAGTATCTACCAGTCTCTGCCCAGGTTCCCTTTCACCATTGGGCACATCCTGAGAAGCAGGTGGGTAACAAAGAAAAACTGCAGGGAATTTCCCTCCCAGAACAAGTCCAGCAAGAAAAGCCATGGCCCCAAGCTGACCTAGGATCAGCCCTTGATAATCATATCATTACAATACCATCATATCTATTGTTAGTGTCTTGCCTCCCTCTTTTTACTAAGACTCTGGAGCATGCAAAGCATAATTTAACTGGAAAAAATGAGGGGTTAGCATCTGAAAGGATTGTCTTGCCAGTGATATCACCCACACCCAGAAGAAGAAACCACCAAAAAGTCTTGAAAAGCCAACACAGCTGCAACACAGAACCCAACTAACCCACCTCCAGGTTGGCCCTCTCTGTACCCTTTGGAGTAGACTTTCCCTTTTCTGAATAAACCTCTTAACACCGTCTCTGTCTTGGCTAGTTTTCCTTTAAGAAGAAGGCAACCAAGGAAAAGTCGTTGCCCAGCATTCAAAGTACTAATCTAACACTTCATTATGCAAATATTATATCAAAGAACATAGCACACAATGAAACTGGCAAGCACTGTCTTTTACGTCCCTAATCTCCCAATGTCCCCCACAGCATGTGTAGTCGGACTTTCTTTGGACTGCCAGCTCCCAAATAATGACAAGGAGACTTCTTATTAAGTATAAAAGCTTGGCCTCACTTTTGGCTTGTTCCCAACTAGCTCTTAAAACCTAAATTAACCCATTTATATTAATCTACGTTCTGCCACGTGGCTTCTTAGCTCTCCTCAGTACCACATATCTGACTTCCTCTAGTCTTGATGGTGAATCTCTTGGGCCAGATTCCTTCCCAGAGTTCCTATCTCTTCCTGGAAGGCATTCCTAGCCTCTCCTGCCTAACTATTGGCCATTCAGCTCTTTATGAAGCCAATCAGAAGGTGTCTTAGACAGGCAAGGAAGGACAGGTTCACATCTTCACGCATGGTGATCAAATATCCCGCAACAAACTGGGTCCTTTGGTCATCGTTGCTTGGTTGTCATGCCCCCATTTCCCAAATTTCCCAACTTGGGCTCATCAGTCATTGTTACTTGATTGCGGATCGTGTATACTCTATGTAGAAGATGTATCTTATTTGCTTTCTATGTTGCTGCATGGTTTTTTATATGTGATTATATGCAATGTTATGTTTCCTTGGTCTTGACTCTCTCTTACCTTTTGTTTCCTAAACTTCTCATTCAGAGCTTAGGCTTTGCCTGCACCAAGGCGTTAAACCTGAGCACAGATTTCCACATGCTGGTACTCTGTGCCTGGAAATCAACATCTAACAAACATATTTGTTGATGCTCTAATGGCTAGTCCTCACTTCTAAACTCAAGCTTTTCAAATCAAAGGATTTGAGGGTCTTTTTTTCCCCCCCAAAGACTTTTTTTGCTTGCTTCCCATTACAAGAATTTTGCTTCACAGAGGTGACTCAGGTCACCCCTAAGTGACTTCCATCCATTTCTTCCCATCAGTTCTGTATAGAAATTTCTCAATATTCTCACAAGAACAGGCCTCCCCCTTCTCCCCACACCCTGCACATTTTAATCTGATCAAATGCTTTACTGATGGTGTAAAGGTGAGCAGTTCATTTCTGTCTCATTGGATTTTACCCCTCAACTCTTAGGTGCGCTGCATCAAGTATCATGAATTAGTCATGACAGGAAGGAGTGCGGCAGCTGCCTCCATCACCCGGACAGAGTATTCACTCCATTAGCACCTCAGGACTGCTGAGGGAGAACTTGTCCTACTTCCATACTTGTTGATGGAAAAAAAAAAATCTTGAAACAGGAAGCAGATCCCCAATTTATCCTTAAAAGGCAGGATGACATATGGTACCCTCTCAGACTCTGAACCACTCCTTCATGTAGCGTAACCATGGCAACCAAGGAGTGTATTGTGACCTTTGCGACGTTTTCTTCCAGGTGGGAATTTTGCCTTAGGTGCCTTGAAGATGACCTTAAAAAACCAGTCACCCTACCCCAGCGCCCCCCCCACCCCAATACGACTCTAAGGACTTTGCGAACTAGGACTAATAAACGGCAAAATCCCCGCAAGCAAGCCCTGCCTCAGCAAAAGGTCACTTCACCCCCACTGTGTGGCACTCCTCCAGCTGCAAAGGTGTAGATTCTCATTGCAGAAGGCATCTTGGTTTATGGAGAGACCATCCCATATTTCCCACACATACAAAGAAAGACAAAAAAGGGTCCCTTTCTTCTACCGTAGATTAGGAGCCTTGATTAAACTCATTTGATACAATCCTGGTACTTCCTTTTCCTATTAATTTGCTCATCTCACTTCTGTTCTTCTACTGTGGCAAGCTGCAATCCACGAGGAGAGTGTTTTCTTCCACCGTGACAACTGGATGCCTTTCTTGGTGGTAACACAGGTAACATATGTTATGTGAATGCTAACAAATTTACTCTCAAAATATTTTCCCACAGAATGTGGCAGCATTTAAAAATATTTACAAATGGTATACTCCTGCATTTTAAAAATAACTGTGTTCTTAGCCAATATTTTCTCATCTCCCTTACCCCAATGGTTCATATTTCTCTTGAGCAGGCCATGTAATTAATCAGAATGTGTTTTAACAGGAAATTATACTGTCCGTAATTTATGAGAACACACATTTAAAAATAATCTTGAAACATTATATTCAATTATATAAATCAAGTTAATAAGTTCCTAAAAAATTCCTATTGCTTAAGGCTATGGAAATGAAGTGCATATTCCTTTCCTTATCTATCAAAAAGGGTCACAGGTGACACCCTCACATCAAAAGACAAGTTAGCAAAGGGACACCCAACACAGGTATTTGATCACACGTTTCTATAAGACAGGAGCCTTCCGATCCAAGACCCATAGACCCAGGTCTGTTTTTGTGCTTGGTGCTATAGGTTAGATCTGTAATATCCCCTTAAGTGCCATGTGTTAAAGATCTGGTCACCACAGCCTGTGACTCTCTTGAGAGCTTTCTGAACCCCAACAGGACTCGCTTTGACACCAAAACAGTATTAGCACATCTTGTCGGGTCCCCAGGTTGTCACTAGAAGGCGGTCTGCAATTCCTTTCATGATCCACCCCCAAAATCACAGTGAGATCCTTACTTTTCCCTTCAGCACGCTCTGGTGATGGCAGCGATGTGAAAAGTCTGCAGTTGCTGGAAGGAAGAAGCAGCAGTGGGGAGCAGGCGACACCTCAGCTGTGATTCCGCCATCGACTGCGTGGCCTTACCACCCCTACTCTCTGCACCTTGCCCAGGGGACCTACTTCTGCTCAGGCATCATCACTCAAAACAGACGGTTTTTCCCAAGTCCTGTCTCTCCACAACACAGTGCCGGAGTGAAACAAAACCCTCTCACCCCTTCTGTCCTGAAAGCTCTGTTGCAAAAAACCACCAAAGGGCTCAAATTCACAGGCCTGCCCCTTGTTTACCTGAGGCTGGACTCAGACCCTTCAAAACACTTAGCCCCCTGAAGGGTAAGCTGAGACAGGCCCTCAGGGTGAGTGAAGCATAAGATAGAACTGGCTTCTCCCAGGCTGAGAAACTGGGTCACTCCGGGCTTGAGCAGCTCTGACTAGAAGACCAGCAGGCTTCAGACTGAACGTTCTCAGATCTGCTAGCCAGGCTACAGCTGCATTCAGTAGCTTCTCACCTGCCTTACGCTCTTCTCGGAAACAAAAGTCCCAGGACCCTGGCCTTTGAGTCTGCCATAGACCCTGTGTGTGTCAATATTGGAAGTCGTGTATTATGACAGGGCTCAAAATACAATGCCCCGAATATGGTACTTGGCATGTTGAATGTTTAAGGCAGAAAGAACTTTTGAGATGGCAAATGCAAGAATGTTCCTGGGCTCCTATTGAACATGGAAGCAGGTCACAGGGTCCTGCTGTGGCAGTGCCCTCCTGTCCTTGAGGAAAGGAGAAGGGGTGTGGGAGGAATTTGAGTGTGTGTGGGGGCTTTGCTGAGCTTTCCCCAGCTCACTGCTTTTAGCTCAGCCCTCTTGTCCTCCCCCCCCCCCCAGGAATTTCCAGTCTATGCCAAACGTGGCATAGAAACACCCAGGTTTATCCATTTACCAGGCCAGCAAGACTCCATTGTCCAGTGAGACTCCCAAGAAGGAGAGAGACATGCTACATTGACAGACAAAATGTGCCTCATCCGTGTCATCTATAGGACCTCAGCAGAAGGGACTCTAGCAGGGGAAAAGAAAAAGTTCTGTAAGTAGTAGTGAGAAAATGAATGACCTGGAGTCAACTTTGTATATGGGCCGCAGTGCTGGAGAGGAGGCATGGAAGGAAACGTATGGCATCGGGTGAGAAAGCTGAGAACATAGCCAGGAGGTGGAAGTTTCATCCGACCGTTCTTTGCTCTCCTCCACTTACTATGAAGCAGTCAGTAGAGCATACACCCACTGCCCTGGAGATTCCTCTAATACCTAGTCTGGTTCAGATGAGCCACAGGGTCTGGACTGTACTCCAGCTACATTTCCAGTAGAACAGAGGACAGCCACCACCGGATGGCACCAAACGCTGCTCTGACGTGGTGATCTGTGTGAAAGACCAACACTGAGTAACCATAGCTGCTTAATGGCTGGTGAACACAGGTCACACCAGCCTGAATGTTTGGATTCTGCTCATCATGTAACAGCCTTAAAATATACATATATTTAATACCTTCCTAATGAGAAATTAAAACAAACACGAGTAGGGAACATATCCTCAATCAAGGCTTGTATTTGGTAGAGATTCAGATAGGAACCCATCAGATTATGTCTGAAAAAGGCAGGGTAAATGGGTGTATTAAGAGATTCCCTGGTTGAAATTGGAGCCAATATTTGCAGAAATATTGACAGGTAGAAGCTAGAAGGAAGTGAAAACTATTTAAAAGTGAATTCCCTCTAGACATCGAGACTAATTCTTTTGTGGGAATTCCATTATTTTAGGAGAATCATTTGGACGAGACTTTCGGTTATGCAAATGTAATGCAGAGAAGATTGTAGAGAGAGGTGAAGACATCGGAGGAGCAGGGCTTTGAAGCGCTGGCCCGTGTGAAGAATAGCAATATGAGATACCTTTGTCGCATACTTAAGATGAGCTATTTCCTTAAAGCTCCGTTCCCTAAATGGTATACAGGAGAAAACATTTTGCCTTACCACCAGCTACACAAGCAAGTCTCTATTTCAGAAAACACCATTTTCCCACCGCACAGAGGTCTTTGATAATTCCTGATTTAAATTGAATTTGTTAAAAAGTGTTGGTGGCTATCTACTGTATTGACTGCCTGAATTTCACTGGATTGCAATCTACATTTCTTTTTTGTTTGTTTGAAAAACACAGGTTTTCTCTGTGTAGCTTTGGATCCTTTTCTGGAACTCACTCTGTAGCCTAGGTTGACCTTGAACTCACAGAGATCCACCTGTCTCTGCCTCCCAAGTGCTGGGATTAAAGGCGTGTGGCACCACTGCCTGGCTGCAATCTACAATTTTAAAACATGTCATTTCCAAAATTGGCATTTGCAGTGGACTTTTGCATGCACAAGAGGTTGGAGACTCACTGCCACCAAACTTTAAACAATGGTGGTGGTCTGGGTCCCATCTCTCGGGTGTGCCTATGGAGCGCAGGCCCAGGGAAGAGGAAAGACCTTGCTTAGTAAGGGAAGCCAGAGCTTCAGGCTTGATATCTGGTCACCACAGGCTGCTTTTAGCAAGAACCTGGCTAATCCTGTCAGCGAGAGTCTCCTCCCTAATTTTCCATCTGCGGTCTCCTCTGCTTGCTTCTGGACTATAAATTTCCATCTTTCCCTATTCTATTCAGAACGGAGTCCTTTGCACCGTACTGCAACACCCCAGGTTTAAATTTGCTGTTAACCACTTCGCTTTATTTTTGACACTAGAAGCATAAGTGCTTTTGTTCAAGTAGCTTGTGGGGATGGGGAGTGAGGTTAGGCAGGGGGATAGGGCCAAATATGACGTAGAAACAGCAAATATGTCAGGGAAATCTTCACCCACTACTGTTCGTTACTGAAAATTTGGGGGAGTCTCTTTGTGGTTACAATAGGGTACTAGGGAAATCAGGGTCCTATCTTGGGGTTCTTAGTCTCAATAAAAACATTTAATGGACTCAGAGGGAAGTATGAGGACCATTTATTAGAGTTTAAAGAAACATCCCAGGATATGCAACTGCAAACCTCCACAGCTGCCTGGAGCAAGTAGAGCAGAGATCAAGAAAATTTGGGTCATCATGGATTCATGGAGGCAACAGTCGTATGGCAGAAAGGGGAACTTTTAAGAAAGAGTAAAGAAGCCTAAAGTGTCAGAAAAATCACCCTTAGGCTCTAGCTGAATCCAAAACAAAGAAGAGAAGAAAAAGGGAAGAGACCCAACAGAGACTCAGACCGGATCTGGAGTGACCGGACTAGGCGTAAGGACTTCCTGGATGGACAGGTACGTTATCTCATTAAGGGACACTGAATCCTCCATCTCTTTGGCTGATGGTGATCCCCTCTTTTGAGGGGTAGTCCCACATTCTGAGGGGTGGCCCCTCAGTCAGGTCATTGACCTATGTACCTGGAATGTCAGTTCCCGACTCAGGCCAGAGATTTCATTTTCTTCACCAGAAGGAAATAGTTTCCCCTTAACGGGCTTTGTTGCTATGGTGATATTCTGACCCACCAGGCAGCGGGTATCCATCTAGATCTGCCACTGACTTCCAGGTCTGACTTCCATGCAATGTGATTACCCGGAAGCAAGTTTTTCCGAAGAAAATGCTTGTTCTCAAGGTAGTGAAAGTTGAGGGGACAGAAGAGTACATTTCAAATCTACCTCCCTGTTGACAGGCAGAGGAGTGTTTGTGGGAGAAAGAGGGTGATCTGAGGGAGGGGAGTGACTATAGGTAAGAAAAAGTCCAGTGGTTGGGGGTCTGTGCATTTGCGAGCCAACTTCATGGCTCCTTGCAGGACACACCCAGGAAACAGCAGCATTAGCAGCACCTGAGGTGGAGCCTGGCCCTCTCTCTAATGGCAAGCTCATCTATCAGACACCTGTTTGAGAGGAAGTGAAGGGCTGTTGACTCTAACTCATTTGAGCTACTCCCAAACTCCTGCACAGCAGCTTGGAAAATCATCAGCACGGTTACCTGCCCACTGCAGGTACCACACAGCACAGTTCAAGAGGGCACATTGATTAGCTACAGCCCCTGGAAGATAGGGACAGAAGCCAAGAACTAACAGGAAGAGAAGCTAGAGTTTATTCGGATTTCCCTGGGATTTGTGATATTCCACCCAGAATGCACAGCCAGGATAATTAGAAACAACTCAGAGCCCACTGATGATGGCTGACTGGCTTCTTCTGATTAAATTGTGCCTCTGGACGCCGATGTAAGAGCCATGGTGAGAAGGACAGAAAGCACCAAAAGGGAAACGGCGACACGAAAGAGTGAGGAACCTGAAGGGCTTGACAGAGAACAAGGGCAAACTGCTACCCACACACCGAGACGGAGAGGCAGGAATGTGAGTCCCTAGAGTGAGTGAGCCTCTGTGCTCTGTGCACGCAGCTTCCTCTAGAAGCACGTTAGGCTTATTAATGGTTATGCTTTCCTCCTCATATTCTTGACCTTCCCATAAAGATTTCTCAGAACTTGCAGAATGATTATGCTTATGCATGGAGAAATGATCAGGAGAGTCCCTCGTGTGCTTGCGACAGGGCAGCAGAGCCTTGAAAAGTGCCTGGCTGCCGATGCAAGCTGACAATACCCATTGCAAACCGGCACTACCCATTGCAGCCATCGCCTAACTTCCTGATTTAAGGCATTGCAATAGTGGCAGAAGCCAAAGAGAAGACCAAAAGGCACTCTCCTCGGCATGCAGGAAACTCTCAGACATTGCTTTCTGTGCTGAAAATCAGAGGTCTAGAACTGTAGTTCATACAGTACATTTTAATGACTGCATTTGCATTTACTAGCTGGTGAAAACCCCACAGCCTTTCGGTTCTCTTGTCTTGGTGCCAGATAACCAACTCTCTCAGAGTCCAGATGAACACGAAGGACCAGTTCACTTCTCAGGACTTAGAACTAGATGGCTGTGTATACCCTGTGATGGGAGAATGGAGAAAGCTTTGTAGGTGACAGAGTGTAAGAGGTGAGCATCAGATGAAGACAAATATGAGCAAGACTTCAGTCCTGCTGGTTGCCAACGACATTCACTGTGTCCATCACTACTACCGTGAGCTCCCGTTCCGTGTTGCCGGTTAAAGGCGGCACAAACACTATAATGGATATAACAGCTGTGTTTCGGCTGTCAATGCTGGGTTTTGATGCTAGAACTAGATCTCGAGCAGGTGAGTTTCCAGCTTAAGTATCTGCAGTCTCAATTCCTAATGGATTACTAACTGATCACAAGGGGGAAAACATTAAAAATCATTCCTACTGAAATTCTAGAATACAAACTAAGGGCAAAGAGGAGCTACAAAACTCTCTCTTGAAGCTTCTTGAAGCCGGTCCTTTCCAGTAATGCAACCTATTTCTCTCCAACCACTTCTCTGAGAATGACTAAATGATAGACTTCACTTCTCAAGGTAATATTAGGAATTTGAAGATACATAGAAAAGAATTTCTAGCATAGAACCATAGAGTCAAGGAAGGAAGTGAGAAGTCCAGAGGCAACTTTTGTTTTGGGAACAATTGGGTCTGTCCTCTAGAGGGCGCCATGCACTGTACGGGGGCGGGGGCGGGAGCGGGGGCCGGGGGTGGGGGGGGTGGAATAGAGGCTTAGGGGTGGTGCCTTAACGGGTGTTCACACGGGGGTGGGAGTGGAGCCAAGCTGCTGAAGTAAGTGTAAGTTGAGTGTAAAGCACCCTCAGAGGGACTTCTTGGGGGAGACGTCTTTATTTCAATTACTCTGTGAGAAAGGGGAACGCTCTTTGAGAAGTTGTAAATTGAATCTGCTCTTCGGCAGATCTGAAGCCAAAAATCTTATCATTAGAGTGGGAACAAAAGACAAACAAAAACCTTCACACCTGAAAGACTCAAGCCCCAACCCCTCCTCCTGCCAAATCCTTTCCATCCTGAATTTCAAGG
Source organism: Peromyscus melanophrys (assembly GCA_902168415.1). Taxonomy (NCBI): domain Eukaryota; kingdom Metazoa; phylum Chordata; class Mammalia; order Rodentia; family Cricetidae; genus Peromyscus; species Peromyscus melanophrys. Next base: position 37,497 of record CABHPR010136993.1, on the reverse strand, counting down.
GGACACAAACAGCTCTCTTATCACATGATGTCACGAGCTTCATTCTCTCAGAGCATTCAAGAAACTTCAAAAACAATGTAATGAAACACACAAGGAAAAGTGAACTCGTGAACAGAAGGAATCAAAGGCAAAAACAAATGCGGTGATGGATCTGATCTATCAACACGTCGTGTATTACAATGATCAGACCACTGTAAGTATAGATTATTAAAATAGGTTATACTGTGCAGAAACGAAAAAGGAGACTAATTTTCAGTGTCTGCCAAGGAGGAACAATAAGGTAACTGCGCACCAATAAAACTGCCAAGTGGAAACCGGGAAATGAAGATCAGATTGCAGTTTTCCAAATACAATAACTTAATAGATGGATTTAATAAATGAACTGGAAAATAAGTCAGGAGAAATTGGACAGAAAGCAGGGTAGAGATGCAAACAGAAGACAAGGTGGAAAGGAAGACACAACTAAAAGCCAAAGGGAATGCGTGTGTGTGTGTGTGTGTATGTGTGTGTGTGTGTGTATGTGTGTGCATGTGAGTGTGTGTGCATGAGTGTTATGTGTGAGTGTGTGCACCTGAGTGTGTGTATGAGTGTATGTGCATGTGTGTGTGTGCATGTGTGTATGTGACTATATATGCATGTGTGTGTGCATGTGTTAGTGTATATGTGTGTGAGTGCTTGGGCATGTATGTGTGCATGTGAGTGTGTGTGTGAGTATGTGCATGTAAGTGTGTATGAGTATATGTGCATGTGAGTGTGCTGTGAGTGAGTGTGCATGTGTGTTAGTGTGTGAGTGTGTGTGTGTGTGCATGTGTATGCACATGAATGTGTGTGTGCGTGTGTGTGCATGTGAGTGTGTATGTGCATGTGAGTGTGTGCGTACACATGTAACTGCATTTCTGAAGGCATAGAGCCAGTATGTGAAGATGGTGAAAGAGAATTTCCCATACACAGTGAAAGACAGCCAAGCATTCCAGAGAGCTGAGTACCAGGCAGGAGGATCACAGGCATGAGGCTAGCATGGGTTACATGGTGAGACCCTTTCAAAAGGGGAAAGAAAGAAAAAGGGGGAAGAAAGAAAAAGGGAAAAATAAGTATCTAGCATCTATATTTTAAATCCCGTATCTAAAGACAGTGTGGTAAAAGTATAGAACAACAAAGAAAAAGAATTTCTTTTTTGTGTATCTGTATGTGGTGGTTTGAATGGAATTGGCCCCCATAATCTCATAGGGAGTAGCACTATTAGAAGGTGTGGCTTTATTGGAGTGGGTGTGGCCTTGTTGGAGGAAGTGTGTCACTGTGGGGGCAGGCTTTGAGGTTTCCTATGCTCAGCATACTGCCCAGTGTCTCAGTCCACTTCCTGTTGCCTCTGAGTCAAGATGTAGGGCTCTCAACTCCAGCACCATGTCTGCCTGCCTGCTAATATGCTCCCTGTCATGATGATAATGGGCTGAACCTCGGAAACTGTAAGTCAGCCACTCCAACTGAATGTTTTCTTTATAAGAGTTGCCATGGTCATGGTGTCTCTTCATAGCAATAGAAACCCTCACTAAGACACTGTGCATGTGGCTTTTGTGTTTACATGTATGGGGGCATATTTGTTTGTGTGGGTCCAAGTGTAGGCGTGTGTGTATGTGTGTGTGTGTGTGTCCGAGGTTGATGCCTGGGGTCTTCCTTGATTGCTGTCTGCCTTGAACATGGAGGAAGGGTTGCTCAACTGAACCCACATGCACAGAGTAAAAGGCAACATAAGGGAGAGCCATGTGGGCAGGAACCATCCACAAGCCAAGGAGAAGGGCTTAGGACAGACTAACCCAAGCAGACCCCCGATCTTAGGCTTCTTGTATTAGACACTTTGCTATGGCAACCTTCTTAAACTTGGACATACACTTTCCTATTTATGCATTAAATACCACAATTTTTAAGAGACAGATTTTTTTCTGTCAATTTACATGCAGTAGACAAAAACTGGTAAGTATGGTGTGCTTATTGAAATAGCTTCTCTGTATAGAAGCATACTTATCAGGGAGTGGTAGGAGTCTTTGGTTTCATGGACAAGGGGGTGGGGTCTCTGTAATCTGTCCCCATCATTGCGTGTTTCTCACGTAGCCTTCCTCTATGAAGACTGACTGACTGACTGCATGTTTTCCCTTGCGTCTGTTGGTCTGTCTTGCAGTGGCTGTGACATTTGGAGGACCTGAGAGTGACAGACCTGCTTTTTTACTTTGAGTTCACTGGGTTCTTTTGGTTTACAGTCCTTCCTGAGGATAATGAAGCTATTGTGAGCCACCTGAGATGTAGTTCCAGTCATTATATGAAAATGCCCAGCATGGGAGATGTGGAGACCTAACAGAAGAGAAGTGTGTGCGTGTCTGAGTAATGTTTTCAAATCCTTTTGTGCTTGAAGCTCTAAGTTGAAGGTTTGCACAATTCCGAGGCAAAAGAACACTTACATCAGGTCAAGACACATTCATAAACAACACATACCTATGTAGAGACACATTTTCTTAATGAATAGAAAGTGAGGCTTAAACTTCTTGAGCAGTGGTTCTCAACCTTCCTAATGCTGCAACCCTTTAATACAGTTCCTCATGTCGTGGTGACCCCCAACCATAGGATTATTTCATTGCTACTTCATACCTGTAATTTTGCTACTGTTATGAATCATAATGTCAATATGTGATATGCAGGATATCTGATATGTGACCCCTAGTATGTGAAAGGGTTGATCAACCCCAAAAGGGGTCATGACCCATAGATTGAGAACAGTTGAGAGTGCTATGCACAGCAAATATGTTTCTAAGAGTTCACACCAGAGAGCATCTTGGCAGAAGATTTCCAATTGCCAGCCACCCTAATACCCGATATTACCCACTCATTATGTGAGTTAAGAAGCAAAAGAAACAGTCACACACTGGCAATCATTTAAAAACTGAAGGATCAATGATGTTCTAAAAGAAACTATCAGTTTCTAGATTTTGAACAGAGTGAATTATCTTAAAAAATCTTGCCTGTGGCATGTGCTGTTGCTCGTCCCAGTTGCCCATGTTTGAGGTGTTGTGATCATTTCATACCAAAGCCCAAGGCCCGACTGGGCAACATAGCGAGTCCCATCTGTTACATGATGAGACTTTTCCTGGGGAGATAAAAGACACGTGTCTTCTAACTCCAGCCAGGGAGCGCACAACAGACCAAGGTACAGAATCCACCAAAATTCAACTTGGTGAACCAATGAGTTTTACTGGAGTTACTTGCAGGAATATGGCTGAGGGGTTACTTACAGGAGCACAAATGCTCAAACACAGATGGGAACCTGGAGCACACTGCACAGCCTGCAGGCGGTTCAACAGGTTAGAGTGTCCTTTCCAAGGAACCCAGTTGGTCTAAACCTCTTCCAGGCAGCTCAATAGGTTTCTGCTGCTTCCAGGAAGTTAGTCTGGTCTCCGAGGCTCCTGTGCAATTTGGCTCATCTGAGAGTGACTCTCAACAGTTTTTATTGCTTACTCTGGCAGGGAGGGGCCTAGTGAATCTGGTCAGTTTCAGGGACTTCCTGAAGCTATTTTGAGTTGTTTACCTTCTTGCTTAAAAGAGTTTTCCTATAGGATGGAATGCTTCAGTACCAGAGGAAAATGTTACACAATATCCCTCAAAAAATAAATAATAAATCTGTCATATGCAAAGCCAATTAAAAATTATATGGCCAAAATTATGCCAACAACCCCCCAATAAACAGAAGGAGGAGGAGAAGGAGGAGAAGGAGAAGGAGTAGGAAGAGGGAGGAGGAGGGAAGAGGAGGTAGAGGAGGAGGTAGAGGAAGAGGGAGAGGAGGAGGAGGGAGGAGGAGGGAGGAGGAAGAGGGGGAGGAGAAGGAGGAGGAGGAAGAGGAAGAGGGGGAGGAGAAGGAGGAGGAGGAGGAGAAGGAGGGGGAGGAGAAGGAGGAGGAGGAA
>CABHPR010136993.1:0-25772 GCA_902168415.1 Peromyscus melanophrys | reverse complement strand
AGTCTCAGCACTTACAAGAGAGGGGATAGTCTCAGCACTTACAAGAGGGAGCTCTGAATATTCTGCAGACACAGTCCATGCTTAATGGTGAAAGACTGTGTGCTCCCCTACATCAGGTACCAGGTAAGTGTGCTCTTCAATACAATGACAAACTTCGCCAATGCCGTGAGGCAAGAGAAAGAAGTGATAGGCCAAAATAGAGGAAAAGAAGGAAATTATCTTCACCACAAAAATCATAACTGTCTCCAGAAAACCACAAAGACAGTGACTCTATAGCAAAATGGTTTTAGTTCTTAGTTTATATTGGGATTAATTCTCAGAGTCTATTTAATGATCAAAGGAATTTATTTGGGGCTTAACTCACAAGACAGAATAAAGCAATTTCTCACAGGATCCTGGAAGAGTGAGGCACGGTCAAGTGTGATTCTCTGGAGAGCTCTGCCCTGGTCCACACCAGCTCCAAAACCATGAGGTAGTGAAGTGAAGAGAGAGCTGTGCATGTGCATCCTAGGCCTTAAGGGTCCCTGGTGGCCATGCCCCAGGGTCATGTACCTCAAGGTGATAGGCAGGTGTACCAGCTACCTGCTACCTTACTAGGGGCAGTGCTTCATGGCATGACTCAAACAACCACCCACTACAAGTTTAGCATTCACAGGAGATAGTACTTTATAGCATTATAAAATTGGGGTATATTGAAGATCCCATATACTTTAAAACTTTTCTATGCCCACATTAAAAAAAAAACAAAAAGGATATTTTCCAAATGAATTTTAGCAGTGTATAAGGTTATAATTCTGTACTCAAGATATTAATGAAATATTTTGAATATATTTTGTCAGCAGAAAGTCTTTGGAATTTGGTGTATTTGTGCTGTTTTGAACTACAGCATATACTAGTTTGGGCTGGTCACATTTCAAATACACAAGAGGCCTCTGTGGTTGTTGGATGCCTTACTGTAAATACAGTGTGTCATTTTCTTCTCTTCAGTACGTTCGTTTCCTCTTGGTACCTAGGTAATATGTGCCTTATAAAAGAGTTGGAAAATGCTTTATCTTTAAGTCTTCTATAAGAATTTACATATAATTGGTATCATTTCATCCTTAGATGCTTTATAAAGTTGGCTGGGTAAAGCCCTTTGAGCCTGTAGTTTTCTTTGTTAAAAGGCATATTTAACTAGAACTCTGATTTTTTTTTTAAAAGAAGTACCAGATTTGTCCAATGGTCTGTTTCTTCTCCTGTGAACTTGGTAAGAATTTTAAGGGATGTGTCCATTTTCTGTTTCAAATATATTGGGTGTTTGTTCATAAGGTTTCTGTGGATACCCTGGAATGTCTTTTGGATTTCTGGTGATGTTCTTTCTGTGGCTACCCTGAAGTGTCTGTTGGGCCTATAGTGATGCTCTATGGCTACCCTAGATTGTGTGTTGGACCTATAGTAGTGCTCTATGGCTACCCTCGAGTGTCTGTTGGACTTCTGGTGATGCTCTGTGGCTACCCTGGGGTGTCTGTTGGACCTCTGGAGATACTCTGTGGCTACCGTAGATTGTGTGTTGGACCTCTAGTGATGCTTTGTGGCTACCCTGGAGTGTCTGTTAAACCTCTGATGATGCTGTGTGGCTACCCTGGAGTGTCTGTTGGACCTCTAGTGATGCTTTTTTCATTTATAGTACTGATGAGTTCTCCTGTTCTGATCCACATCTTAGCTCTTCCTTAGTTTTCTTTCATTAATATACTTTGCTTTATAGAGTAATTAGAAGTTCACAGAAAAAAATGGGGGGGGGGGTCGGTGCAGAGATTTCACATATGGACTGCCCAGCCACATACAGCTTCTCTGGTTATCAGTGTCTTTGCACATAAGTAGGAATGTGTAAGCATACACTGACACATTTTATTATCCAACACCTGTAGTCACACTGGGCTTCACTATTGGTTATATATTTTGAAAAAGTTTGCATTAATTTTTGTGGCATTGTTCAGAGTGATTTCACTACCCTGGAGGTCCTCTGTGTTCTGTTTATCCCACTCAATACCTGACCACTATTGCCTGTTCACTTTCTTCATAGTTTGACTTCTCCAAATGCCAGATAGTTGAGACCAGACAGATTCACCTTACACTGACTTCAAAATATGGGTTTATTTTTCCCATGTCTTTTTGTGGCTTGATTGCTCATTTCTTTTTAGTAGGGAACAATATCCCACAGTCTGGTTGTATCTGTTTTCTTACCTTTCACCTCTTGAAGGCCATCTTAGTTAATTACAAGTTTTATGATCATGAATAAAGCTGTTCTAAATATCTTTATGCAAGGTCATGAACTTTCAACTACTTTGGGTAAATGCTAAGGAGTACGATTGGTGGTCCATACAGTAAGAGATGAGGCTGAGTTTTGTAAGAACCTGTCAAGCTGTTTGGTTCTCAAGAGAGAGATGGTTGAGAGTGTCTATGGCTCTACATTCCTGCCAGCAATCAACGCTATCAGTGTTCTGGTCATTCTGGTAGGTGTGTAGAGGTGTGTTATTGTCTGATTCTCACTTAGACTGTTAAGTTAAGACCTCTGTAGAGCACTGGGTGGGGCACTGGCATTACTCCTGCCTCTGACGTTTGGTACAACCACTGTTGCCAAACCTGGCCCTGCTGCTTTCTTTTTGGGTTATTAGTTATGAGTTTACTGGATTTAGGCCTACTCAAATTTCCTCTCTCTTCTTAAGTAAGATTTGCAGGTAGACCTTTACGGAATTTATTTCATCTGGGTTATCCAACTTGTGGACATGATAGTCCACCAATGCTGATGTCTCTCCCTTAATTTAAAAATTCCATTTGAGTCCTTTTTTCCCCTCACTTAGCTGAAGAGAGGCTTATCAATTGATCTTTCTATTGTTTTTGTTCCAGTTCATAAAATTGTTTTTAATTTCATTGATTTCTACATTTTTATCATATTTAATCTAAGTACAATTACATCATCATTTTCCCCCTTTCCTTCCTCCAAATCTTCTGATATGTACACCTTTTTCTTTCACTTTCAAATTAATGGCCTCTTTTTTAAATTGCTTTAAATTGCTTACATACATAATTATGTATATTTATATATAATTATACCATAAAATTATATATAGTATATGTTATACCATATAATTATGTATAAAGTATATATAATTATATATTTTATATACTTGTATGTTTCTAAATATATAAATATAAACTGTTCATCTATGATTTCACCACTGACCACGTGTTCTTGGATAACCAATCAGGGGGGCTTTTTCCTGGGGAAGCTCTCAATATTCCTTAGTTCCCTGTACTTGCTTGTCTAGGTGTCTAAGATTTGAGCCTCATGAGATTTCCCCCTTCCATGTTAGTGTGTCTATAGGCATCCTCCTTGTTCATGTCTTGTTTGGGTGGCCATCTTGATGGGACTGGATGGGTGTAGCTTCCCTGGTGTTTCTAGAAGATGAAATTTCACAACAGATTTTATGTTCCTCTGGCTTTGACAATCTTTTCATCTCTTTCTTGATGTTCCCCGAACTTTAGCTGCAGGAGCTGTGTTGCTGATGTATGCATTGGGGCTGAGCATGATCACTTGCTGTCTGCATTTTGATCAGTCATGGTTTCCTGCAAAGGTCTCTCCATCTGTTGCAGAGAGAAGCTGCTTTGGTGAAGGGTGGGAACTACACTTACCTGTGTTTGTCTTAGTTACTTCTGTTGCTGTGAAGAAACACCATGACCAAGGCAACTAATAGAAGGAAACATTTCATTGGGGGCTTGCTTACAGGTTCAGAGGGTCAGTCCCAGATTGTGGCAGGTAGCATGGTAGCAGGCAGTTATAGTATGGGGGCAGTGGTTGAGAACTTTCATCTTGATTTGCAGGCTGGATGCAAAGAGGGAGGGAGGGAGAGAGGGAGGGAGGGAGGGAGTTAGGGAGGGAGGGAGGGAAAGAGAGAAAAAAGAGGTATAAGGGGGCTGGCATGGGCTTTTGAAGCCTCAAAGCCCACCCCAGTGACACACCTCCAACAAGACCACGTCTAATCCTTCCTAAACAGTCCACCAACCAAGTACAAAACCTTCAAATATACGGACCTATGGGGCCATTCTCATTCAGACCACCACAGTGTGGCAAATATTAAGGTAAATATTTAGAATGTAGTTAGGAATTATACTGTCTAGCAAAGTGGTAGTAGTAGGTTCTCCTCTAAGATCCATGACCTCAGTAGCCCAGGATAGTTGGCTAGGTTTCCAGAAATAGGCATGATTTCCCTCCTGCTGAACAGGTCATAAGACTAATTATACAGCTGTTGGTTACTGCCAAGGTGTGTGTGCCACTGACACACCTGGTACACAGGCATCCTAGCTAGGAAGGGGTATTGGTTGCTTCCCTCCCTTGTAAGCTTGCATGGCACCCTCTGGAGCTATGAAATCTAGTCCTGGGTAGGAGCTTTATAGGCTGGATCCAGCTTAGGTCCTCTGGGTCTCATGTCCAAAGTGTGTGGTGTCTTCAGAGTAGGGACTGACTTTCTGCCTTAGGGGGGCAACCAAGGGCAATAGCAATAGCCTATTGGACAACCCTGACCAGCAATTCAAAGAGGGGGCTTCTCACTGCCTGATGTTAAGGTTTCTGTTGTGTTATCATCCCAGGTGGGAAAATTTCACTTAAATTATACATGTACACATATATATATACACATATATTTGCAGTATATGTAAATTTTAGGCAAGGAAATAATATGATTCCTTATGGGTTTTCTCTATTTACTTACTGTTTTAAATTTTGTTGATTTATACTGCAGTTTTTTTATTTTTTATTTCATTTACTCTGCTAATTTAACTTGGTATTCTTCTTTTTCTTAAAATGGAGATCATTATGACTGTTTCATTCTTCCTTGCTAATATATGCATTTAAAATTCCCTATGCATGGACTTTGTTATACTCCAGACATTTTGATAAACTATTTTCAACTGCATTCGCTGAACATCCTTCAAAATTTCTTCTGAGATATTTCACTTCAGCCCGTGCATTATTTCAGGCCTGTTGTTTAATCTCCTAGTATTTCAGGATTCCCAGATACCTTCCAGATATCGAATCAGAATGGGATTTGGTTGTAATCTGAGAACAAAGGCCCCAGTTTCTAGTCTTTGGCTTTGTTGTGCATTATGGCTCCTTCTGGTCTGTCATGGGAAATGTTGTATGTGAGACCACAGAGTACACATTCTGCTGCCTTGGATGAAGTGGGCTATAAATGTTCATTATATCCCTCTCGTTGGTGCTGTTAAGTTACAGTGGGTTTTTATTGATATTCTCTTTGCTAAATCTGTCCGTTTGTGAGGAGAGTTGGGGCCTGTAATAACAGGGGCGTCTCTGCCTCCTTGTACTTTTGTATGCTTTTGTCTTGTGCATTGTGATATTATGTTGTTAGGTGTACACACATGAAGGGCTGAAGGTCTTCTTGGAGAATTAACTCATTACAGTTTGCTGTGGATATCGCTATATGTCAATAAACACTGATTGGCCAATAGCCAGACAGGAAGTATAGGCGGGACTAACAGAGAGGAAAATGGAGGAGGAAGGAAGGATAGAGAGACTGCCTGGAGCCGCGGGGAGAACAAGGAAGATGTAAAGTACCGGTAAGCCACGAGCCACGTGGCAAAGTAGAGATTAATAGAAATGGGCTAAATATAAGAGTAAGAGCTAGACAATGATAGGCCTGAGCTAATGGCCAAGCAGTTTAAATAATGTAAGCGTCTGTGTGTTTATTTTGTAAGTGGTTTCTGGGACTGGCAGGACTTGGGAGCTGGCGGGACTTGGGAGCTCGAGAGAAATTTTCCAGCAACAACAGTTCATTCATTTATCCACCCCCTCTGGTGTATATGTGTGTGTGTGTGTGTGTGTGTGTGTGTGTGTGTGTGTGTGTGTATGTGTGTGTGTGTGTGTGTGTGTTTGGGTGAACATGTGCCATGGTGGAGTTGAAGAGGTCAAGAGGTCAGGAGACAACCTGTGGGAGCCAGTTCCCTCCTCCACCATGCGAGTTGCAGGGGTTTGAATGCAGATCGCCAGGCTTGGTGGCAGATGCTTTTACGTGCTCAGCCACCTTGCTACCTCATACTTCTTTATCAATATGCGACGCTCTTCCAGCCCCTTGATACTTTGCTTTGAAGCCAGCTTTGTTTGAAAGTAATGCAGCTATGCAGCATTTCTCTTCACTTTAGTTAGTATGATATATCTTCCTCCATTCATTTAGTCCATCTTTATGTATGTATCCTTAGGTATAGGTTTGACTTATAGCCAGCATGTTGGTTTTGTTTTTAAAGTGTGACATTGAGATTCTAGGCATCAAAGCGGCTCCTCATCCAGTTGCCCCGGACTCTGCTGTTGCTTGCTTCCTTTTTCTTTGCCCTTTTTCATCTTTCAAATTTTGTTGCCACTCTCCACTCTCTCACCACCCTTTTATCGTGATTCTCAAATGTTCGTTTTATGACTCTGCTTTTTCTCCTTTTGTTGCCATATTAATTACACTTGCACTGTCACTTTAAGAAAAGTTACGTGCCTGGTTTTTTGACTACATGTATGTCTGTGCACTATTTCCATGCCTGGGGACCGGGGAAGCCAGAGAGGGCATCGGATCACGCCTCAACAGATTTAGAATTGGTTGTGAGCTACCGTGTGGATGCTGGGAATTGAACTCAGGTCCCCTAGGACAGCAACCAGGCCTTTGAAGCCTGCAGAGTCACTTATGAATGGCGGCCCTAGCACTTCCAATACACACTTCCAACTGATGTGAATCCACTGTCATATAGTACTGTGCTTCAGTGAAGGCAAGTACTTCAGCATAAAAAGGTGCTTGCATTCCCTTCTCTCCAGATTGGTCGTATCACCTTATATGCAAGCAAGTGTACGCACAGAAGTGTTCGTGTTAGAAGGTATTGCTGGCATCATTAGAGAGATTGAGGACAAGAAAAGCAGAACTGTCATTTTACCCCTTTCCCTTTTGATGCATCTCTGTTTGTTATGAAGGTCAGAGATTCTGCTCTGTATCATTTCTCTTCTTTAAAGAACTTCTTTAAACATGTCCTTATAGATGAGCTGGGGCACCAGATTCTCTCATCCTTTCCCACTTGGGAAAATTGTTCTTTCCCTCTTGAATTTTTCAGGTGCAGAGCTCAAGGTTGGTGAGGTTTTTGCTCTATCGACATTTAAAATATTGCATCCTGCTGCCTTCTTGCTTATGAGATTTCTGAGAAATTGGATGTGTTCCTGTATTTGCCTCACTGCAGGAAGCTACTGCTTTCCTTGGATTTATATCAGAATTTTTCTTTGTTTTTGATTTTCTGTCATTTGAATGTGACATGCTTGTATGTCAGGCTTTTAAAAAATGCTTTTTTTAGTATCTGATATGTTGTTCTCTATGTCTCTGTAATTTGTGACTGTTACCAACATGGACTTGGGGGAAATTCTCAGTCATTATTAATATTTCTTCTCAATTGCTATTTCTATATCTTTTTTTTTAGCTACCCTTCACTTCTTGAATATTCCACTTCACTCCTCTCTTATCTTACCTAGAAAAGGACAATTCTCTTTTTTAAAAATTATTTTTTCATTTGTATGATTTGCTTTACCCTTAATTTGCCCTTCTTCCCTTTCTAGCCTATGGTTTCCTAAGGTGGGACCTTTGAGTATATTTTGAAAGCTTTGTGTGTTCTGACATAAAGATTTCAAGGTATACATTGTATACAAGCACTGCTGGAGTTGAAGCCCTGTTTGAATGTGGTTGACACTGGGCTTTTGTGTTTATTCTGTCCAGCATCTCTTCATCTATAAGTTTCTCCTGATGCAGATGTTTCTTTTAGAAATACATTGTTTTGTTTTCAAATACTTGTTGATTCTGAAGAGTTCTTTTTGTTATCGATTTCCAGTTGAGTTCTGCTATGCTCAGAGAGCATGCCATGCATGCTTTCTGTTTTTAACCAATTTATGAAGGCTCATTTTAAGGAATAGAAGATTATCCACCTTAGTGACCTTCCCATGTCCATGCCACACTTATTGGGAGGGTGTGGACTGGCCTACCAAAACCATTCCTGTAAGGTTGGTGCTGAGTATGCCCGGGTTCTCTTTACACTGATTTGAAATCTTGTCTGTGCTTTACGTCTGTTATTGATAGAGGAGTGGGGAGTCTTCTGGCCATAATTGTAAACTCATTCATCTTTGCTTTTCAATTCTACTTTTGCTTCATTTATTTTGAAGCTGTTTTCAGTTCTGTAATATTGAGAATTGGCAGGTCTGTTGGTGAACTGAACCCTTTGCCAAAAATACTATAAAATTCATGAATGCTTAACTTAAGTTGTTTCTTAGATAAAATCAATTATATGCTGACCTTCCCTAAAACTGATTTTTCTAGATTATTTTCATATATGCCATAGTGAATAAATTTATGATTATGAAAGCATTTCTAGAATTGCTGAAAGTTTAGTCCACTAATATATTTAAAGTATACCATTTAGAAGTTATAAATGTCAAAATTCAAATTTAGAAAGCAGACACAGGAAATACTCCAGCTATGATATCAATATACTCCTGTAGTCCCATTCCACCTCATACACATCTCCATTTTTCAGTGATCTGTTTGCCTATTTCTCTTCTTTATCATACAAGAACTGTGCCTCAATCTCTGGTGTCAAGACTAACAGCAGGCTCACTAAAGGTATAAATAAAACATAATAAGGGGCTGGCAGTGCGCTCAGCACAGCACAGGTTCAGCCTTGCAGGGGGTTCTGAGTTCAATGCCATGCATAAAAACAGCAAACCCACATCCCAAATGACTTGCAGAGGGCTTTCAGTTTCAGTCCTGGGCAGCCTTAGGATCTTTGAGTTTCATATCATGATGTAACCCCATCCCAGTCTGTCTTTTTACCAATACTGAAAGTCTTCCCTCCATAGAAATCCACCTCTCAGCCATGGGCAAACAGGTGATTAGTAGTAGCCTTACATGTCAGGAAGCTTCAAGTTATGAACCTGAAGTCCATTGGAGTTAGACAAATGGTTAAAATTGCATCACAAAATTCATTTTATGTAAATCATGTAAGTGTTCAAAATTTACAGAATGAATGAATGATGATTGTAAATTTTATTTTACTGTCCTGTGGAATGTTGGCTTTTCTTTGTAAAAAACAGTATCATTTTAATGACTTTTTTTGTTTGACTTTTGATTCACAGGAAGTAGAAAAGGCAATATTGAATCTTAAAATGCTGTTTCTCTTTGGCATTGTGCCAACTGGCTGAAAAGTAGAGACCCAGATGAAGGAGCCAAGGGTATCTGAGACATGCTACACGCTTCCATTACGGGTTAACCACTTCTAAGAAAAAATTGACTGCAATATTTTTGAGGGAACAATCTAATTAAATAAGCTGTTTTCTTTGACAGTGATTATTTTTAATCTCACTTTCCTGTCTATAAACTCCAGTTTCAATGATTTCCTCTGATTTTTTAGCAATGGGTGTTTTGATATTGCAAAAGGATATTATGCAAATATAAATCATGTTGGATTAGAATATTTCCTAAGAAGCAGAAGCAATGTTCTTGCTGGCTTGATAAGTGTAAATGGCTCTAATTATCCTTTCGTATAGAGCATTCTGAGAAAAAAATACCAGGCTGCAGGAAGAACAATCACCTAGACTGTCTGTGTTGAGAAATAGGTAGTTAATTCAATTCATGGAGGACAAAGTGCTTAATTACCTCATAGGACCAACGTTCTTGGTTTCTACTTACTTGAGATGCATTTGGGGAATATAAATAATGAATGACAAATCCTCATCTGTGTCATCCATACAGTTCACAGACTCAACCCTCAAATGACTCTAGCATGATTTGTGTGTGTGCAGAAGGTACATGTTCATGTGTGAGAACTGTGCGCACACATGAAGGGCAGCGAGTAACCTTGATTGCCATTCCACAGGAGCTGTGACCAGGTTTTTCAGATGGGGGTCTCTTTGGGATCTGGTGCATCACAGCTTTCTAATACAGGCAGTTGGAACAAAGGCAGGTCCCCGTGCTTCCACAGCAATGGCTGAAAGGCGAGCTCACCTATTTTCGTCTGCTTCTTACAGTTCTTAAATAAAAATAATGCTCCCATTTCAAAACACTCTAACGGAAACCTGAAATGTATCTAGCAGGCCCCAAATTCTTCCTGAATAAATATATTTAAGGAGAATGATTAGAAACTAAGGCAAAAGGAGGCATGGAGATACACCCCCCTGTTCTTTTTGAGATAATAATATAGTCACATCATTTATTCCTTCCTTTTCTTCCCTCTAAACCATTCAATAAACCCCTCCTTGTTCTTCAACTTCATGGCTTCTTTTTTCATTGTTAATTTTTATTACATGTATATGTATAGGCATATTATATATGATATATAACATATATATACATACACACATATAAAATGCTCAGTTTGTGTAATGTTACTTGTATGTTTTCAGGACTGACCATTTAGTATTGGATAACAAATAGGTGTGCCCTTCCATGGCGAAGACTATTTCTCCCCCTCAGCATTCTGTAGATGCTCATAGATCTTTGGTAGGGTTGAGGTCTGCTTTCCCCCATCCACTTTGACATGTCGATTAGTGTTGTCCTCGTTCAGCTCACGATTAGGTAGTCATATTGATGAGACTTGATGGGTGGAGCTTCTGACACACAGGAGACTCCCAGACATTTTGTCTCTTAGAATCATTCCAGTCCTTCTTCATGATGATAGGAGCCTTAGGGACAGGAACTGTGTTTAGATGTACCTATTGGCATTGGGGTCCATAACTCTGTATTTTTAGTGGCTTTGGTTTTCTTTAATGGTCTCTGTCTGTTGCAAAGAGAAATTCACTTGATGAGAAGGTGAGTATTACACTTATCTGTGGGTATAAGGACAAACATTTAGAATGTTAGTTAGGGATTATGGCTGGTTTAGTAAATTAGTGATTGTAGAATTCCTCCAATATCATGATTTCATAGGCACTGAGTAATCAACTAGGTTTCCAGTATCAGGTGTGATTTTCCTCTTGTTGAGTGAGTCTTCAGTCCACTTGGTGAGCTTTTGGTTACTACTAGGTATGTGGTCCATTATTGTACCCTTAGAGGCGGTGCCATGCTTATCTTTGCTGTGGTTCATAGGTGTCACACCTGGGTACAACTGTTGGTTGCCTCCCTCATTTGGAAGCCTTCATGACACCTTCGGGTACTGCAAAGATGGGGTGTTCGAGTTCTTGCTCAGGGGTCTTTGGCTCTGTGTCTGAAGTGCATGCTGTCTTCTGCAATAGGGCCTTATCCTCCATCTCTCGGGGGGAGGGTAACCATGGGCAATAGCAATAGGCTGTATGTTTGGGGGGGTGTCTCAGATGGTCCTGACCAACAACTCACAAGGGGTCTTCTCATGTCTAGTATTGAGGATTTTGTTGGGTTGCTCTTTTGTTCTTGGAGGGAGAATTGTCCCAGATGAGAAAAGTCCATTTGATCTATATATGTATATTTATACACATAATTATATGTAATATAGTATTTTTAGATAGTTAATAGTATGATTGCTTATGATTTTTGCAGACATAATTATTATTTTATCCTGTTCCCTCCTCCTTTATCCTTCTCATCCCTCCTTTGAACTTTCTTTTCTCTCTTTTGGGGAAGAACCCCCTTTTCCAATTTCCATTATCATTACTTGTACCCTGCTGTTCCCATCTATTGCTCCCCAACACCTGTGTTCTGGCAATGGTCTCATTTTACTATCCTGGTTTCTGCAGTTACTCTAGGATT
Source organism: Peromyscus melanophrys (assembly GCA_902168415.1). Lineage (NCBI taxonomy): Eukaryota > Metazoa > Chordata > Mammalia > Rodentia > Cricetidae > Peromyscus > Peromyscus melanophrys. The sequence goes on along the minus strand of CABHPR010136993.1, from coordinate 13,992 downwards.
TGCACTCACATCTGAAGATTGGGAGTTAGGAGCCTCTGATGAGACAGAACATGTGATGTTTGTCTTTCCGGATCTAGGTTACCCCATTCAATGTGATCTTATTATACATTTAGCTGAAAAGGTAATGATTTAATTTTTCTTTGCAGATAAATAGTATTCCATAGTGTCCATGTACTATAATTTCATTATCCATTCTTCCATTGAGGAACATTTAGAATGTTTCCATTCCGTAGCTATTGTGAATACAGAATGAACATGGCTGAGCAAGTGTCTGTGGAGTAGGATGTCAGTCCTTTGGGCACATGTCATATAGTGTTATAGCTGGGTCATATGGTAGATTTATCTTTAGCTTTTTGAGAATTCTTCACACTGATTTTCAGAGTGGCTGCACCAGTTTGCAATCCCACTGACAGTGAATGAGGTTCCCTTTCCCCCACACCACCCCCAGCGTTTGCTGTCATTTGTTTTGTTGGTCTTTGCCATTCTGATTGGGGTAAGATGAACTTTCAAATCTTGTTTTGATTTGCATTTTCATAATTGCTAGGGACAATGAACATTTGTTGAGATAAATCTTAGCCATTTGTTTTTCTTCTTTTGAGAACTCTCTGCTCAGGTCTTATGCCATTTTTTGAATGGGCAATCTGCTTTTTTTCCTCTCTTTGTTTTTTGAGTTCTTTATATATACTGGATATTAATCCTCTATCGGATATATAACTGGCAAAGATTCTCTCCTATTCTGTGGCTTCCTCTTTACCTGGTTGATTGTTCCTTTAGCTGTGCAGAAGCTTTTTAGTTTCATGAAGTCCCACTTGCCAATTGTTGGCCTTAATTCTTGGTCAAATAGAGTCCTATTCAGAAAGCCCTTTCCTACACCTAGATCATGTAGGATACTGCCTATGTTTTCTTCTAGCAGTTTCAGTGTTTTGGGTTTCAGGTTTAGGTGGCTGATCCATTTAGAGTTAGTTTTTGTGCAAGGTGATAGATAGAGTTCTAATTTCATTCGTCTGCATAAGGACACCCAGTGCTTCTTAAGTATGTGTAGGACATTGTTTAACTTTATGACCGCATAAATCTTAAGGTTGAGAGAATCTTTTTTGTTTATGAACTGTTTTATATGGTTTTTATACAGCCTTAGCATTATCCTTGATATCTCATATTACATTTCTGTGCCTTATACCCAAGATAAATGTATAACAGATGCCTCACTTGTGCATATTTAATCAGCCTTTCACAAAACACTTGCAGGGAGTTCAGTATGGAAAGGACTCCAGGGTCATTGCTATCAGTGACCCAAATGACTGTAGACATCCAACCACCATGAACACCGTATGCATCCTAACCTGGGCTCAGGAGCTGTCCCATCTGTTCTGTAGCTCATCTCACTAGGTAACCTCACCGACTCTTCTCTCAGTGTACTGTCTTACATGCACTGTTGCTCCTTATGGGTTTATTTATAGCCACATAACATCCTTGAGTCATTTCAGTTAAGTAGTAGCTATAAAAACTAAGTTGTACTGAATTGCTTCAATAAGCCTCAGCTACCTTGTGATAAAGAGAACTTTTGTCTCCATAAGTTGGTTAAATTAATGACTTAAAATCATCAGAGTGTGTGTTACCTTGTAAGTTATAATGCTCCTTAAATTTTATCTAGAGTTATCTAAAGAAGCCCAGGATGAGGTTACATACTTTCAGGCAATGTGAAGTTTACTCTGCAAATTATTTGATTTGCACCTCAAAAATAAATTTGACTTCTTTAACTCTTACTCTAAAATGGTGAGACATTTTTCGGGTGAGGGGCTGTTCAAATGCCTGTTTAAATATAGATTAAGGTAAGTAATCATGAGCTAGGTGTATAATTCGGTGTTTAATTAATATGTGCTCAGTTCCAACACAGAAAAAGGTAATAAAGTGGTGTAACCAAATGTCACAGGTACTGCGGGGGAGGTGAAAGGAAATGAATTCATTCCACTACGAAGGAGAGAGAACACAGGGACACACGGCAAAGGAAGAATGCATTGTAGAGTTCCACTCTCTGATGTGGTAGCTAGCAACCATACATGGCTATGAGCCTTTGAAATATGAATAATTTTAATGAAGACCTACCATGGCATGAAATGCAATCAGATTTGAAGCTGTACGAAAGAAGAAATCTAAACATATTCATAACATTTAATATCATATGATATCATTTTGGATAATTTTGTTGGATTTTTTTTAATAATTGTTATGTGGTTACTACATGACATATCCCTTGTACAGCCAACTTCCTATCACTATTGGATAGTGCTAGTGTAAGTCAAAAAGAAAGACATAGTTTTCAAACTGTCATGATCAAAGAACACTTAATAGGAGAAAAGTTGAAGGATGACGTCATCGGTACCTGGGTTGCAGAGAGAAAAGCCTTGTTTCTCAGGACACTTTGCTGCTTTGGAAACATATACCCAAGCAAATGGTGACACATGGTTCTCACAGTGGCCCTACTTGTTTTGTAATATTAATCTTATAATTGGTATTTAGAGCTGAGCAAACAGATGGTCAAAGACTAAAGGATAATGAGAGGGTCTTGGTGACAACAATGACTTACTGTGTTCAACACTGTGTAGCACTCTTTACAATTTTAAACAGTTTCCAGAGGTTGGTGTGAACTTGATTATCCCTTGGACTTTAGGTTTGGTCATATGATCAGCTTTGAGCAATGAAAGATGGAGGCTTTAAAAGATGTTACCTATTATCCATTGCTCTTTCATTGATGTGACAGCCACATGAGATGAACAGGTAATATCTGCTATGCTGGCTAGTCTTATGTCTACTTGACATAAGCTAGAGTCATTGGAGAGGAGAGAGCCTCAACCGAGTAAATGCCTTGGTAAGATCCAGCTGTAGGTAAGCCTATAGAGTATTTTCTTAATTAGTGGTTTATGCGGAAGGGCACAAATTGCAGGGAGTCCAGCCACCCTTAGGCTTGGGGTCTTGGGTGTTTCAAGACCCCATGGTTGAGCAATCCATGAGGAGCAAGCAAGTTAGCAACACCCCTCCATGGCCTCTGCCTCACCTCCTGCCTCTAGGTTCCTGCCCTGTTAGAGTTCCTGTTCTGATTTCCTTTAATGATGAACAGTGATGTGGAAGCATAAAGCCAAATAAACCCTTTTCCTTCCTAAATTGTTTTTGGTCATTGTGTCTTATCACCACAATAGCAACTCTGACTAATACATCTGCCCTTTCAGCCTGGATTCATGGAACACCATGAACCATAGTGGGTAGGGTTTATTTGGCTTATACTTCCATATCACTGTTCATCTTTAAAGGAAATCAGGACAGGAACTCAAAGGCCATGGAGGGGTGTTGTTAACTTGTTTGCTCCTCATGGATTGCTCAGCCTGTTTTCTTACAACACCCAAGACCACAAGCCTAGGGGTGGCTGAACAGCTCCGCTGAACAGAGTCACAGCTCTCCAGCAGCCTGTGAGTAGAAAGCAAACATTTGAGAGCTGTTTGTTGTGCAGCTGCCTTGCTTCAGCACCACCCGACAGTGCATGAGCACAGCGTGATTCCTTTTCCCAACAATTCTCTGAAGAAAGCAATGCTAGCCTCCTCTAGCATGAGTAACCTGAGGAACACAAGCGATCCTGACTCTAAATCCAGGCTCCATGGACACCAAAAAGGAAAGCTGCTCTTGTTTAACACACACTAAGTGTGAGAGCGTTATGATCACACAGGGGCAATTCTAGGACTTGTGTGTTTGTTCTTTTATGTCAGTTGTCAGTTCCCTTCAACCAGACAGTGAAGTTCTTGAGAATGATTTCTGCCTGGTGTCCAGTGTTGAGCTGAGCATTTCAATGTGAAGCCTGAAACACTGAAACTGTTAGAAAAAAAATAAATAGTACCCTACAAGACATAGGTGTAGGATAGGGCTTTAAGAATGGGACTCCGTTTGCCCAGAAATTAAGGCCAAGTAATTGACAAGTGGAAACTCATAAAACTAAATGACTTAACAGCAAATGCAACAGTCAGTTGAGAGAGGAAGCCCACAGAATGGGAAAGGATTTTGCTATATTTGATAGAGGATTAATATCCAGACTATATAAATACCTAAAAAAACCCACAAAGAATCAAGAAAACAAATGACTCAATTAAAACATGGGCTAGGGATCTGAACAGAGAGTGTTCTCAAAAAAGAAATAAAAATGACCAAGAGTAACCTCCGAAAGTACTTATTACCCTTAGCAACTACTTTGAGACTTCGTTTTACCCCAATCAAGCGTGACTAAGATTGGTTTAAAAAAACAAACAAACTGATAACAAATGCATATGGAGATGGAGAGGAGGGGAGTCCTTTTGACTCATAGGAAAGGTTTGTAGATTGTCAGGTTAATGTGGTAACATCTTATCACGGAATATGTTGACAAGTCATATAACATGTCTGAGGTCACCATCCCACAAGAGAGACTTTGTGCCTCTTCAGAAAGACTGAGCCAACATTGAACCCCCTAATTACCAGGCCTGAGCTAAGGGACCTTAGCTGATGTCCCTGGCTTGACGGCTTTACTCTCTGCTGTCCTCTGGTGGGAGAGTCAAGGCATTTTGCACTGTAAAGAAAGAGGAGCAAAGTGAAAGTGCATGGCCACAGGTTTCTCAGAAAGCACAGACTGAACCGTTCCCTAAACACGCTGAGCAAAATGAAGGAGTAAATCATGTGACAAACAGAGCCTCCTGTGGTGGCCACACAGCACTCCACTGTTAATTTTGCCTATGAAACACCAAAGCCTTTAACTCAAGAATTGTTTGAAATATTAGATCATTTGCAGATTTTTGAAAGTATAGGATGTTCCATTCAAACATCAAAATTGAAGAAACAGGTTTGGATTTAAGTTTGTAGTCATACTAATTTCAGATATGTTTTTACATCAGTCATATATTACTAAATTTGTTGATGTGTTTGATATACTAAGTACTCGGTTTTTATCATGGCGTACCTTTGTTTCTGTTGATCCCTCTTTTTTCCTAACCCTCCTGTCCCTGGGGTACCCTTCCACTTCTAGTTCCATGTATGTGCTCCCTTAACCTCGCCTCCTTCCTCCACTGGCCTGTTCTGTCCTCTTCTGTTCCCCTTTCTAGTTTTCTAGTGTTCACATGTGCACACACATCCATCAAACACTAGCATTCATACATGAGAACACGTTGTTTTTATCTTTCTGAGTTTGGGTAATCTAACATAATTAAAAAGTTTCCATATCCATCCATTTTCTTGCAAACTTTGTAATTTCTTATAGTTGATTAAAATTCCATTCATCTGCCAATGACCATTTAGGTTGATCCCATTTCCTGGATATTGTGAATAGTGGAGCAATAAACATGGGCTAGCAAGTATTCTAGTGTCGCATATATCCAGGAGTGGTATAGCTGGGTCAAATGTTACTGGTGTGCTCTCTCTCTCTCTCTCTCTCTCTCTCTCTCTCTCTCTCTCTCTCTTTCTCTCTCTCCCTCTCCACCATATCTTTTTTTTTGTTTGTTTGTTGAGACAGGGCTTCTCTATATAGCCCTGACCATCCTAGAACTTGCTCTGTTGACCAGAGATCTGCCTGCCTCCTCCTCCACAGTGCTGGGATTAAAGGCGTGTGCCACACATTAATTTTCCTAATGGCTATAATGCATTACACCCCAGCCAGCAGCAATGAAGCTGTCCCCTTTCCCTGCATCCTCACCAAGCACTTTGGTCTATTTTCTTGATGGTAGCCATCCTGACTGGGGTGAGACGGAGCTTCAAAGTAGTTCCATCTCATTCCATGTACATCTCTTTTGAATGTGACAGCAAGCTCTGAGGGACCCTTCCTGATGGTCATTCTTTTGTCTCTGTCTCATGCCTGGCTACTTTCCCACATGGACTCTGCTTTGCCTTATTTTGGTCAAGTGGTTCTACCAGCCACAGTCACCTCCAGCTTTTTTAATTCCAGGGAAAGTTCAATTGCCCCTACATCATTGAAAGCGAGTGTGATCAGGTATAGGAGCCTTGATTAGGGGGACTTCGATTGTTTCCCTTCAGCACTTTAAACATGTCCTGCCTCCTTCATAGGAAATGCTCTTCTAGAGCGGTGATGTTTGCATCCATGGGCTTCAGCCATCTTGTCTTGCTGAGGAAAAAGTTTTGAGGTAAAAGTGAGACAGGCAGATTAAAAAAAGAAAAAGGTTACTGATAATAAAGTCCCTAGGCCTAAAGGAACTTCCAAAGCCACTGGCTATTCATTTTGACTGGCATATGGATAGTTATTCAAAGGTTCTCTTTACATAAATAACTTCCGGGATTCAGAGTGCTAAATCTGAGTCAGCAACAGATAAGGAAGACTGTGTGTTATCAAGGTTTATTCTGTTCTGCTTTGTAGGTTAAGCTTAATCTGTTTAAGGGCGTCCACTTGGAGTCTGCACAGCCAGGGAATACTTGTGGCTTTATTTTTCTTCACCAGAGCCATAGCAGGCATCAATAATCGGCCATCTGCCCATCAAATTCTTATTTAGTTGTAGAACCCTTCCCTGAACACATCTTCATTTTCCCCCAAGTGCTTATCTCTAAAGTCAAGAGAAGATGTTTCCCTGCCCTAGGACTCAAGCTAGCTCCCCTACTAAGCACTGCAAGAGGGCAGTTGTGAGTCCATACAATCTCAGGTGCCCCTTCCTCATCACACATCTGTAGTTACCAACGATCATGGGCTGATTGAGAAGAATGGATTCCAAAGGGGGACTGTTGACAATCAGGCTTCTCACTCGTTGTATTTTCACATCAGATCAAGTGATGTCTGCTTACCTTTGAAATGAGGGAAATAAAAAAGAAAGAGAGAAACAACATGCAGACAACTTTGCTTGGGTGTGGGGTTTTACTCTTAAAAGCTTTGATTTTGTTGTTGTTGTTGTTAAGCTCAGAGAAGGCATCTGACAGTTCCTGTAACTTCTAATACCACACATGTCCTCAGGCATCTGTTTCCTGGCATATTCAAAGGTGCCAGGGGGGGCTGATAGCTCCATATTTCTAAATCTGTCCCAATTGGGGACATGGAGCATGGAGAAATGAATAAATATTGGAGATAAAAAAAAACAGTCGGTGCTCAAGCATCCAGCATCAGAGCTTGGCCCTTTGACAGCAGGAAGAGAGGGAGGTAAGCATTGCCTTGCAGGGAGTGAAGAGTTCACAGTGCCAGCATTTGCAGCTCAGTAGAGGTGAGGCCAAGATGGCGGCCTCACAAGGCCAAGCTGGGAGGTGAGGAGTTGAACAATAGCTTCCTTCACTTTCTAGTCGGCATCCTTTGGTTTGCATCTTGTGGAGTGTAAAAAGAGTGACATATATCTGATTTCCCAAAGGTCCCAAATGTTCCCGGAACAAACTTCCATGCAGCAGACATTTTCTCTTAGCTAAGAGGAGTCTCAGAATTAACCTAAAGCAGCCTCTTACGTTTTAGATGTGGAGACCAGGGCTACGACATCCAACAATTGGCTTCATGTCACATGGTTGGTTGGCAGTTGGCTTGATTGCCTGTCTCCCTGGGAACTAACTCTCTCTCTCTCTCTCTCTCTCTCTCTCTCTCTCTCTCTCTCTCTCTCTCTCTCTTTCTCTCTCTCTCAGCCACAGGAAGAAGAAAATGGTGTGAGTGACTATTTGCTCAGTGTCTGTGTGTTGTCCCGTGTCCCGACTGTTGTCCCCCCAACTCCCCCCCCACCGCCCCAGTGGAGAACGGATTCATAGTGTTCAGACACTTACTGCATCTTGGTTGAGAAGGGCAGGAAAAAAACACACTGGCACCCTCAGGTTTCCCTTCATGCGAATTCTCTGAGGACTGATGCATAGTTTCCACACTGATCCATAACAGAGTCACAGTCAATTCTTAAGTGTCCTACAATTAAAGTCTGAAAAACCCCTTCCTGACCTACACAGTGGGGAGACGCAGGATTATGGAAATCTAGGCCTTTCCCTCTGTGACCTTGGGTTATGATTGATTTTATAGAAGCAGAGGCTAATATATTTAAAGGAAATCACCTTTCGCCCACCTTGAAACAGAGGCATAAATTCCTCTTGTGCTCCCATTTCTTTGCAATAATGGCTTTGGAATGAGCTGTTTCTTAAGCAGCCCGGCACTGGCAAGTCTGCCGGAAGACAGCATTCTCCGTACCCAGAACAGTCAAGGCTGCAAATTAACAATTAGCTGTAGATAATTGTCAGGAATTTGTTTCCCAAGGGAATTGGCTCTAGCTGTGGGTGGGCACCTGTAACCAAAGATGTGGGAAGCAGTGATGCCTCCTACCTGGGTCCTTGATGATGCCCCAGGGACGGTCACAGACAGACAGAACCAGCACTCAAATGGGGTGACTGCAGGAGGCAAAATCAGGAATACACAGGGTTGAGCAGAGCCTGGACTTCATTGCACTAGCGATACGTGACCACTCATTTTGCTTGTCTGTCCGCAGACACTTCAGTGTCTACAGGAGGGAAGAAATAATCATACATACTGAGTAGGGAGAGGTGACCTTGAGTCTTTGACGCCTTCACCAAGGCATGTTTTAAATTCGAGCTCTATATAGCTATTTATTTTGAACATACAATGTGGTTTGTCAGAACTGCCATTCATTTGGGTGAGATACGCTGGGTACGGTTCAGAATTAAGGGTGCTGAGTCATCAGGCAGAGCTGCTGTGAGAAAGTCAACTCAGGACTGAGGAGCAAGCTCATACAGGCTGCCCGAACCTTGCGTGGCATGGTAGTGGTCACGACCCTCCTTGCCACTACAACACTGGCAAGAGGAACCAGCCCATCACCACCATGCCCTCCTGCTCTAGAGCGGTATGAGCTCAGACAAACAAAACAAAGAATTGCTTAAACTGTCCAAGATGACTTAGCCAACCAGCTCTTCCTCCTGCCTTAAATGTAAGTGTGTTGTCTGAGGAGGAAGCCAACTTTATCTATTCAGAGAGGGGGGCATCTCTACAGATGAAGCAGGAAACAAAGTGAATTTGAGCCTCACTGTCTACTATCACCTGTAAGTGACCTACTTTAGGACTTTCTAGAAAGAGAAAAACATGCATCCCCACTTGTCTAAGACAGGGCAGTTAGCAGGGACTTTTTTTTTTTAAATCAGGTGACTGAAATGTCAAAAAAGATAAAAACCAGGAGCCAGACACAGAATACGTATGTTTTCTTCTAACTGTGGCTGGGTGTGTGTGTTCTGTCTAGAGAATGAACTACGATAGCTATGATTTTCATTTTGAATGACTGAGTATATTAAGCACGTACCAAGTGAATTAAAAGAACACACAGCAAATAGCAGACATATAGTAGAACTTATTAAATCAAGTGCTCATCACAGGCAGAGGAAATGACAGGGCCCTTGAGAAACAGTCAAGATGGCAGGGAGGGCTATAGAAACAGTCTAGGTGGGGGGCCTGTGGAAACAGACAAGTTGGGGGGGCATGGAAACAGTCAAGGTGGGGTCGCAGCAGAAAGAGTCAAGCAATCATTTCCAACTAAGATTGTAGATAGAGCAGGGCACCCTCTCTACACATGACTGCTGGCTTCTCATCCCCACAGTGACGTTCTTAGAACACGGACTGGATAATCAATAGTAATCGCTATTAGAAATGGTTTGGCTGATTTCAAGGACACGATATTTTGACCATCCTTAGCTGTTCTCTATTCTCCTTCCACAGAAGGAGCCAGTCTACCGAAGACAGGGAACAGTATATGATATGAGTTCCCTTTTGTTCAAGTCCTTTCAGTGAGATCTTTTTTTTAAGTTACAAATCTGTGACTCTCTCTATCCTCAAACCCCTTAGTTCCCCATGACTTAAATGAAACCGTTGAATTCATTTTCTTCTGTATTAGTCATTGCCTACTGAGTGCATCCTCTGTCAGGATCCGAAGATCCTTGGAAAAGTGGGAGAGAGAACGAGGGGAAACATATTGGTAACATTCACAGAAGTCCTGTATGAATCAGGAGCCATGGTAAGAGCTGTATCAAACCACCCCATGTGTGATGAAGATGCATTCACAGTGTGCGAGGGTTGAGCTGGGAATATGAGGAGGGAAGACTTCTGAGGGGAGTGAAGAGGGAGAAGAGCAAGATTGGGTAGAAAGCCAGCTTGGCATGGAGCCATTTGCAATAGCATATGGCGGCTAGAAAACGGGGCAAGGGCTGTGGGATAGGAACACGAGCTGCTGAATAGTAACCCATGTGGATGAGAGTTAACGGTCACAGTCTCTGGTCCCTATGAAAAGGAACTCAATTAATCATCAAAGAGGGAAGGAGGGAGAGAAAGGAGGCAGGAACCCAGAGAGTGAGAAGGGAGGGTAGAAGAGGAGGGCACACGAGATAGGAAACTGAGGAAGTACTCAACAGTATGCAAATGTTGACCTTTCCCATTTTACCATGGAGGTAGTTACGATTTCTGTAAGTGAACGATGTATGCACACCAACAAAGAAAAGCGTGGCCACAGTCCCCAGCCCTCACCCAAAAGGCAGTGCCAATGCTGGTGAGGGTGCTTAGGCGAGGAAGTAATCACCAAGGACAAACACAAGCTGGAGGAAGCCTGGCACTGCCAAGAGCCTGAAACATATCTTAACTGAAACCGTCCTTCCAACTTCACATTATTCTGCTCCCTACTGAAAGCGCTTTTAGAATTATTTCACTAACACACACCCTACCACGAATAGTAATATTACAACAGGCAAATGGCTGTGGACGGGAGAGGGAGAACCGGAGATCTAAGGTGCCAAACCAAACTCAGTGTGAGAGCACTGCGGATGTGAGCATCAGCGGTCTAGGATGTAGCTGTGGGTAAACAATCACCGTGCTAAGGCTTTTATCATTAGCGCCTCTGTAGTGCTTGGAGCATTTGGCTCCTAGTACAGAGAGTGAATGGCTTTTGAGATATATCACCACGGGGGAAGGTGAGTCTTTGTAGACGCTGTCTTCCCACAACCAAGGCTCCTCTTTGTCTTCTGCAGCTCAGCCAGGGAACTGACAAATCTCAAGGTGTTTTTTCACACTTCCCCTTCAAAAGTTTAAACCTGCAGGCATGTTGTGTATCTCGAGGAAACGGTGCCAGCGAATCACAGAGTGCTGGACTTATTTGTTCTTCGTGCAGAGCTCTCTTCTCGCTTTCAGGAATTCGTGAAGGATGGGAGGAAAATCAGAGAAGCCTGTGTTTGCCAACACCTTTGTCCCTTTTATTTGTTCTTTCGTCCCGTTGAAGCTGTATTGTATATGCTGTGTCATACACAAGAGACGGTCATGTAGAACAGTTGTTCTCAACCTGTGCATAGCGACCCCCCTGGGGGTCTAACAACCCTTGCACAGAAGTCGCCTAAGACCATCAGAAAACACAGATATTTACATTGTGATTCATAACAGTAGCAAAATTACAGTTATGAAGTGGCAGGGAAAATAATTGTATGGCTGGGGTCACCACAGCATGAGGAACTATATTAAAGGGTCGCAGCATTAGGAAGGTTGAGAACCACTGCTCTAGAACAAATGCAACAGTGACTTAAGGAGAAGCGTGCCCACAGGAAGCCTTCTCTGGGGGCTTTCCCCAGAGTCTCCGGGCATTCACAGAACGATTCTGCTGATGGACCTTATTTTAGCTGCACCCTACGGCATCTTCCTGCAGAAGAAACGGGGCTTCTGTTTATGTGACAGAGGTTGATGCTCTGCACAGCAGTCAGTAGAAAACATCAGATATCAATTACGCAGCTGGAACCACCGACTTGATCAGATTTTATGACTTGCCAGCAGGGCCTTCTTAATAAATCCACAGAGGGGAGTGTCGAGTGCTTTATGTCCAACGTTTTTATCCTATATGCAGAAACCAGTAACCAGCCACCTCACAGCTTCTCACGTGTCTACATTCCCTCAAATTAATGGAAGACAGAGACTCAGGCTGACAGGACTCCATTAGGTCTGAAAAGAATTGTTACCTGTGTTCAGGACTTAAAGGGCATGCTGATTCCCTTTTTGTCAGGAGCCAGGTCCATCAGTTGTGGATGTCGACATCTGATTTGTCTCTCTCCATCTTTGGCACAGGCAGGGACCTTCTGAGGAAATCTCCTATAAGAATTTTCTACTTGCAAATTGGGGGTCATGGAAACATTTACTTCCGGGTTGGGGTTGTTATAAGGGTTGAGTAAACGAACACATGAGAAGCGTTTAGATAGCCCTGGAGCAGAGAGAACGCTTCAGAGGCCAGCCGTGGGTGGCCAGCCCAAGTCTGTCATAGCACCTATAGTGGGTTTTGAGTGACCTAGGTAAAAATAGTAAGCAAAGGTTGTGGCACCCCGAAGCTACTTCCCTTCTTTGTGATTTCCTTAGTGAAGCCCTGATTTCTGGGGTACTTTTGGAGGAGGTGAAAAACCACCAGGATACAGCTCCTTTTATACGTGGGGGGATTGCTTTTTTTCAAGACATGAGGTGAAGCCCATTGCGCTATACTGTCAGCAACCTTCTTGTGACCGAGGTCTACTAAGGGTGGCACAGCCTGGCTTAGAAAAGCTGAGTCACCTCACTGTAGGGACTCACGTCTTGCTCGTGAAACGCACCAAATTGTTGCTGGATTTGATTTTCTCGGAATTTTGATGTGTTGAGTCTCTACACTTTAAAAGTCCTTTGAAGGGACCTCAGAAATCTCTCTACATTATAAGGGATCCTCCCTGCTTCATCTAATTTGTCTGGAAGTGTGGAAGCTATGACTTCTGAATCCTGAGGCACCAGCAGCTAGCAACTCATCAGGATCTTCCACGTAGATATCTGCCAGCTGGTGGATTTGGGCTGGGATAACTGAGTCCTAGGGAAAACATGTGGGCGATCAAAGCTGTTTCTTTCAGGTTCCTGAAGCAGGTAAAGAAATGAATGTAGAGTCCTTCAACAGTGCTCCCGGCAGTGAAAGAGGACCAGCTCCCAGTTATTCCTTCCATGTGTGCGCCTTTTGTGTCCACCCCTCCTAAAGGATTAAGCCTTTTCTAGGAGAATAGATTAAAAATAAACATGCTTGAGTCTCTTAAGGTTTTTGTTTGTGGAGAACAATGGGGAGTGGTAGCCTGCCTCAGTTATTGAAAACATCTACCGTCAAACTTCTCAGGGGAGTCTGGTGTGGTTTTCTGTAGTAGATACAAAGCTGCTTTCATTTCTCATTTGATAAGAAGTCTAATGAATTAAACTCTTTCTTGGAGATATATTGCCTGCTCTCACAGTATGACTCATGGCCTGTAGCCCTCCTGTCTCCATGTGCATTCAACTCCCATAAGCATTAAAGGCATAGCACCACATACATGTAAACTATAGAGACGAGGGGGCAAATGCTGCTGTGCTTTCCCAGCATTTCACTTGCTGGGCATTTTTTATTTATTCATGCCATCATGCAGGTTTCTAAATATAGAAGCATCTCATCTCCTCCGTGACATCTTCCCCACGGTAAACCTAATTAAACTGCCATTAAAGTCTGTGTTCACTCTATTACACCAAGGTGACTGCAGCCGAGCTTGGCAGTACCTCTTTGCTGGCTCCCTGGCATTTCGGGAGGAATCGGCAGTCTCTATAGAGAAAGGTTTGCACAATTAGTCTTTCTTTCCAACCCTGAATATTTACTAACTTGGACAGCCAGTGGAGACAACACATGCCCACTTGCACAGAGATAATATGCTCAGGAAGCTGTCTTGTATCTAGTGGAGTGTGATGCAGTCAAAGGCAGTGCTTGACTTCTGCCCTGGCAGTGGATCAAGCAGTCAGCCTGTGTCTCCAAGACACGTGTGTTTACAGACTCCTTTTCCACATCTTCCATGACACTTCCATCGCGTTCTCTGACCTCTGACAGTAGAGGGTAGGTTCCAGACGCTGGCTAGTTTCCTTATCTGAATTATTTGGTTTTCAATCGAAGTCTCTCTACTCAGGACTTGGTTTGAAACACAGCTCACGTTGGTCCAATATCTGTCGCACCCCCTGCATCGGCCACCTTCCTCTCTGCA
>CABHPR010136991.1:747-38680 GCA_902168415.1 Peromyscus melanophrys | reverse complement strand
GGGGGGGGGGACCCCATTGCCAGACAACATCCACATAGCTCCCTGAATGTAGAGAGGATAAGCTGATGCCTGCATGGAGCCTTCACTGCTATCTTCTAGCCTCTTTAGCGTGAGAAAGTACTCTGCAGGCAACCAAGAGAGAAACCTGCACACCAACCCAACCATGAAACCAACAACCTACAATCTGTCCTGCCTACAAGATGTGCTGGGGCGATGGTGGGACTGAACTTGTGGGAGTGGCTAACCAGTGTCTGATTTAACTTGAGACCCACACCATGAGAAGGACTCCATGCCCCACGCTGCCTGCCTAGTCAGGAACTGGAGACTGGATAGCCCAGAGACCTAGGGTAGAATAAAATATGACTGCCAATGCATAAACAAACAAACAAACAAACAAACAAATAAATAACCAATGAAACGATTTCAAATGATAATCTTCTATACTCAGATCTGTAGCTTGTCCAGTCACCATCAAAGAGGCTTCTGCAGGCAGCAGAGACTGAGAGAGTTTAAATTGGAGATCTCCATTGGGTCTGTCCCCTCGGAACTCAGGGAACCCCACCCCCAGAAGATGAGGAGGAAATGTTGAAGGATTTAGAGGGGATGAAGGAGGCCTGGTGCATACCTTTAGTCCCAGCACTCCAGAGGAAGAGACAGGCAGATCTCTGTGAGTTGGAGGCCAGCCTGGGCTACAGAGTGAGTTCCAGGAAAGGCACAAAGCTACCCAGAGAAACCCTGTCTCGAAAAACTAAAAATAAATAAATAAATAATAAAAAAATAGAGGGGATGAAGGACACTCGGAGAACATGGCCCACTGAAATCAACTAAGCAGGCCCGACATGGTCTCACAAAGACGGAAGGGGCAAGCATGGGGTCTGCATGGATCTGCCCCAGGTCCTCTGGGCATATGTTATGGCTGTTAGCTTGGTGTTTTTGTGGAACTCCTAAAAGTGAGAGCAGGTGTGTCTCTTTAGCCTGCTCATGGGACTCTTCCTCCTATTGGGTTGCCTTGTCCAGCCTGGATATGAGATGAGGGCTTTTGCCTTGTCTTATTGAATCATGTTTTGGTCATGTTTGGTTATTGTCTCTTGGAGGCCTGCTACTTTCTGAAAGAAGATAAAGGGGGAGTGGATCTGAGAGAGAGGAGAAGTGGAGGATAGTTGGGAGGAGTGGAGGGAGGGGAAACTGTTTGGGGATGTATTATATGAGAAAAGAATCTATTTTCAATAAAAAATCAAATAAAAGACTACAGTCCCTCCAAATTAAGATATATTTGAAGGTTGTAAGAGATACTAGTATCAACATGTATTAGGGACAGTCAGAGTATAAAAATGTTAATCCCTACTGAAAAGATCAAACTGTCTAGACTATGGTCAAGTTGAAGACAGGAATATGGAAAATGAAAGGAGAAAGATGTTTTTGCAAGTGAGGATATGTTCAAAAGGTAAAAAGCATAAATATTGAAAAATGCAGAAAAATAGAGACAGATGTGATTTAAATTTGTTGACTTAATTCAGTTGTTAGCATCTTGCAGTATGATATAGAATACAATGCTGCTTGCTTCCCACCATTTTTGAGCAGCTACAGAAAGCAAGCTCTCTCTCTTCCACAGTCCTCTATGACGTGCCAGTGAGTTAAGTACAGCCAGAGGGAAAAATCAAGAGCAATTGAATTTAACAAGTCTTTAAGAGCAATGTTCACAGCGGCCACTACTTTATTAGGATGGGTTTGCAACTTTGCAAGGAATAACAATGACACAATGACATGAGAGTAAATGCAGACTCAACCTCCAGCACTCCTGGATTGTGGCCATCTTTACCAGCACTCCTGGATTGTGGCCATCTTTACCAGCACACCTGGATTATGGCCATCTTTACCAGCACACCTGGATTATGGCCATCTTTACCAGCACTCCTGGATTATGGCCATCTTTACCAGCACACCTGGATTGTGGCCATCTTTACCAGCACTCCTGGATTATGGCTATCATCACCAGCATACCTAGATTATGGCCATCTTTACCAGCACTCCTGGATTGTGGCTGTCCTTCACTATAATCTAGTTTAGAGCATAAACAGTTGGCAACAGAAACAATCCAGATTGTTTTCAGATTCTGTGAGGTCACACATCGTATGTGTGTATATATTTGTATTGCTTTTAAATGTTCTCTCTTGGCTAATGTGCTTGGTGTACTTCTAGGGCTCTGAGTTAAAATAAAGTAATGTAGTGGTATTCGTTCCACCCATGACCTTGGGCTATACTTGCTAAGGGAGGTGGTGCTTCCTGCCTTTGTATATAACCTCTTATAAGGAGAGGAGAGAGGGATCACATGGTCCCTTCTCCCTCTTATTTATTTATTTATTTATTTATTTATTTATTTATTTATTTATTTATTATTTGATCCTGGTGTGATTAGACTCCGGACAACCTGGGAATTGAACCCGATTTCTCTGAAACATCAGTCAGTGCTCTTAACCACTGAGCCACCTCTCTCCTCTGGTGAAGCACCACCTCCTTTGGGCCCTATATCCCAGGGTCATGGGCAGAGCAAACATCACTACAAACTAAATACAATAAGATAATAAAAATAATTTTAAAAAAAGAAAGAAAGAAAAGAAAAGGAAAGAAAAAGAAAACCAATAGGCATCTAAGGAATAATAACAAAATAAGATAAAACAAGAAACAAACAAGTGGAGCCAGGCGGTGGTGGCGCATGCCTTTAATCCCAGCACTCGGGAGGCAGAGTCAGGTGGATCTCTATGAGTTCGAGGCCAGTCTAGTCTACAGAGCGAGATCCAAGAAAGCACCAAAACTACACAGAGAAACTCTGTCTCGAAAAAACAAACAAACTAGTTGTAATAACAAAAAACAAATAGAAGAAAAAGGACCAAAGATGAGAAATACATATAGACACAGAGACACACACATTCACACACATACACACACACACACACACACACACACACACACACACACACACACACACAAATTCCATAAAAACAAAACTGGAAGCCATAATATATTAACATAAACCTATAAGAAAAAATGCCTTAACACAGCAGTATAAGACAGAGGACCTGTAAAGGTGCTGTTGAATTTGTTTTCTGTTGGCCACCTACTGTTGGCCATATATCCTACACGTAAGAGTGGTGGTTTGTTTTCCCAGTGCAACTGCTTGGAGACAACTAAGTTTTCAATGGTAAGTAGTTCTCAATTGGAGATAACTTCTGGGTTATGGATGGGGCATATCTCCACATTTCCTCTCAACTCTAGGACCCCTATCTGTTGCAGACTTGTGCAAGCCCTATACATGCTGCCAAAGCCTCTGTGAGCTCATAGGTGCATCTATTGTGCTTTGTTTAGAAGGTCCTTTCTCCTTGCTGTCTTCCTTCCTTCCCTCTGCTCTCACATTCTTTCTGTCTCCTCTTCCGTGGGTTTCTCACTTCCCAAGATCATAAAAACAATAAGGACTGCTGAAGAGAAGGTACTCCAGAACTATCCAACTGGCTGCAGGCAGGTAGAGAGCTCCAGGGTTCCAACTTCTATGAGTGTTTAGCTATTCTGGCATGGGATATCTGTGATGTAGCTCCTTTTGGGTATTCCATGCTCTGATAAGTCATCCCCTCACCAATCCTGTAAGCAACATCAATAGACTCATTGACTTACCAAGCTGGACTCTGGTGGTACCGTTACTTTTGTTACTTTTGCCTCTCATTGACTCTGTATCTGAGGTGAGTAGATTTTTTTTTTAATCTCCATAGGAATGCCACACAGTAACTACTCATATCTTTTTAAAGTTACCTACAAGTGCACCCCATTTTTGATGAAAGAAAATGCTAGTTAAACAAAGGAAATGTATAACAACTATCATTTACAAGAAAACAGAATTGAATCACATGAAAACTCAATGAAATACATTTGAGAGGGATTTTTAGAATTATTGCAAATGACAGACAATGTTGTCTAAGGCCTAGTTAGCCCCAGTTAACCTTTATAATAGAGTCCCTGGAAGATACATTAATAACAAAGCTTGAACATAGGAAACAATGTTTCCTGTGGGGCCATAATGCCTGTGGCTGGTTATAAATTCTGTTCCAGCATTCCCTAAAGTAGTTCACTTCTGACCTGAGCTTTGTTTATTTCTCTAACTTTCTGAGCATGTCTCTTCTATTGTGCCCAGCTAAAAACCAAATCCTACCATCAAATATTTCTTCTATCATATCTCTTACATCACTCTCAGATTTAATAAGCACAAGGGTCATCTAGAATATTGAGATTCATTGTGTAGTTGTTGGATTTGAGGGTTTGATAATGTAAATTTCTAGTTAAGCACCCAGGGAGAACTGTTGCTGTTTCTCTGTGACCCACACTTTCAGCAGCAGCACTATCAAAGGTGCTTAAATGATCAACCCAAAATCTATTAGATGTTCAAAGTTTAGCCAAACCAATGTCCTCTGATTCTAATATGCTAGCTCTTTATTGTAAACACAAAATCCTATTGCTATAACTATTTTTTTGTAGTCATGAGGAAAACTGATGATTTCACTAGGAAGATAAAACCAGCTGTTCCCTTGCACCAAGAACCTTGAAAAGACAATGTAGCCTATAGCCATGATTAAACAGAATTTCAGTTAGATAAAGAGTCAAGTGTGGGACTTTTTATTCATACCAGAATTTAATCTTATTCATTTTGGGTGATTTTGTTTCGTGAAACTCAACCAATATTTCTTTAGAAGAAAGTTTCTCTTCAGTGTTATTGAGTATAATTGAGTTCATAATCTCTTATATTTTAATTTTAATAAATTTCCTCATAAGTCCTGAACAGTTGAAACCTTACCAATCCAGGCTTCCTTCTGGTATAAGAAGACATGTGCACACTCAGCCTATAGCTTTGGCTTGGGAACTGATATTACTGGTTTTAAAACACAAGTTAGCTTTGCGAGACAACCACATCCATCACACTTAGGAATGAAAGACCAAAGGGATGCACAGGAGCTCGATTTTGTTGGAACTTCTCAAACAAATCTTCTATGGACAGCACATTCTTGAAATCTGTGTGTCCCCATCTCTTAAGTGCCATCAGGGAGCTCTGGACTTTGGCACTCCACAGCTAATGGAAATCAGCAGCATTTGTCATCAGGGTGACATTTTCTTGCATGAGGGACAAAGAGAACAAAACAAAGCCTCTATTTGAAGGTAACACACAGAAAAGGGAAGATTATTAACTGTAGCTAAACAATGCTATCACAAAAACAATGCCTAATTACACACTAAAATAGCTTATTTTATAACAATATGCTGTTAATAGAGTCTACCTGTTTTTGTAAAAGTACTGATCCTTGAGCCCACAGATGCCTATTGAATAACTTACGGCAGCCTGGAAGCTAAGCATCTTTTCTTTCATAGTACATCACTTTTTCTTTTTTCTATCTTAAACTTTGGGTCAGGATCCTGCTCAACTCTGCACGTAGACATGGTAATCTTGCAAAAATTATACATATGTGTTATAAATTTGTTTATTCTCTCCTCAAGGATGTAGACACTCACATAAGAGGAATTAAAATATTTTCAACAGATTGTCAGTTCCCTATTTTTATACCATCCTGTTCCAGCCTATAGGAGCATCACTTAGAATTCTTCAATCATCACTCTAGAACTGAATGAGGATCTATTCCTTGAGACCAAACTCTTCATTGTTTTTATGACTTGTTCTTCCATGGAGTCGTTCTCTCCTCAAATCACTTAAGATGCAAGTAGCAACAGATCTGATATACAAACACCTTGTGACAACAGTTCATAATACTCACCCACGCTGCACATAGAAGAATCTTTCTAATTTCCTACAGAACTCCATATATATATATATATATATATATATATATATCTTGAGCTATGTCATGTAAAGATTATCAGTTACCTAAGCCTCATAGGGAAATAGATTGTTTCCTGTTCTCAGTACAGATATGCTTACAATAAACTCTTATTTATGGCTGTTCTTGGCCTATTGAAAGAAGTAATCAGCCCCAGTCTGTTAAGACCTCTCCAAGCCAGGGCTTTGGGATATATGCACATATGAGTGAATATTAAATTTCATAGAATTGTATAACTAATATGTGAAACAAACTGCATTTTTTCATAAAACAACACCTTTAGAAATTGATAGATTTTTAGGGGCTAGAGAGATGGTTCAACATTTAAGATTATGGACTGCTCTCACAGAGAATCTTGGTTCAGTTCCCAGCAACAACATGGAGGTTCATAACTATCTGTAACTCCAGTTCCAGGGGATTCAATGTTTCTTCTAGCTTCTACTTGTGTGTGGTGCTCACATATATATTCATGTATACACACACATACACATTAAAATAAATAAATGCCTTTACAAATGAAGGTGCTTAGGTCCAAATTTCCATAATTGAAAAAAAGGTAAATAAATTTGGATAATTAGTTAAAATTTTATTCAACTAATTGAATAATACTTTTTCCAGATAGTTTTTTGTTTCAAAATCCAAGCCTTTCTTTAAATAGTTACACAAAATATATGTGCCAATTGTGTAGCTTGGTCTACTTGTGAGACTCCTCACAGTGGGAGCTGGATCACAAATGCTTTGTTTGGCCTTTGGGAACTTATTCTGCATCCTGGGTTTCCTTGCCCAGCCTTAAAGAACAGGGATGCTTAGTCCTATTGCAACTCGATATGCCATGTTTTGTTTATATCCATGGGAGGCTTGCCCTTTTCTGAACAGAAATGGAGGAAGAGTGGATGGGAAGTGGGCAGAAGGGAGGTAGGGAAAGGGAATGGGAAGAGAGGAGAGAGGGGTAACTGTGGTCAGGATGTAAAATAAATAAACTTAATTAAAAAAAATCTCTTACCTCCTTAGTTCATGTGATGGTTAATGATGATTGCCAATGGACTGACTTAAGAAGCATCTAAGATATGAGAGAAGCATGCTGCTGAGATCATCTCCATGGTGTTTACAGAGAAGACTAACCTGAGACTAACAGCACAGGAGTAACTTCCATTGTATGTGATCATCATCATCCTGTGGCTGCTGTTCCAGGAAACAAACGAGGGCCAAGCGAAAGGAAGTTTCCCTTGGCTTTCTGGTGCTTTCTGTGTCTCTTTCTCGCTGACTCTGTCTCTGTCTCTCTGTCTCTGTTGGTCTGTCTGCCTGTCCATCTGTCTCCCTTTCTCTCTTCTACAGTGATTTTATTCAAAGTTTGAGGGTATAGTACATTAGACACAAGAGACCTGGGGCTTCCATTTATGATGGTGGGGATGTCATGGGGACAGGAGTTTAGGACAGTTGGCCACAGTACAACTGATGTAATTAAGCAGAGGATAATAACTGCTAGTGCTCAGCTGACTTCCTCCTTTTTATGTAATCTAATATCCAATCCACAGACCAGTATCTTCCTTAGGGTAGATCTCTCCACTTTAATGAACGCAACAAAGTACTTTTTCACAGGCATGACCAGTGGCCAGTTTAAGATGATTCCTACAGATGTATCTAGAGGCAACTATCCCAGGTGATTCTGGATCTTGCGATGGTGACAATCAATACAAACTGTCACATCAAGGATGTGGCCTACATATTATCCTTCAAAACCAATAATATGTATCCTGAGCCCTTCTATGCCCTTTGAAAGGCAATAATAAAAGATGTTGTGTGAGAAGAAAAGAAAAATAAGCACAACAAAATAAATACTATTTGCCAAGCTACCCAATGCCAGTGAGAAATTTTTATTTCATATGATTTCAGCCTCTGCTGCACCAAACACCTCAACTTTCTTATAATTTTATCGTTTTCTGTTAACTGATTTACATAACACTACAAATTTCATTTATTTTCATTTGACTAGTTCTGATTTATCTGGTTCTGGGGGTAAAAATGAAAAAATAAAACAAGAAGCTATTTACTGATTGAGAAAGCACACAAAATGTGTTATTAAGAGATAAGATGTTAGATTGCAAAGATTATGTACATAGGCTTTAATCACTTCAATATGTTTATTTTAGGGTATTCTGAATGGATCTAACTGCTCTGAAAATCAATTTACATGAGAAAGAACTCTTGAAGACTAGTAGTTCTTGAGAGTGAATAGAAGGGGAGACATTTTGCTTGGTTGGTTCTTAGTGAGAGGTACCCATGTTTCTTATGGAATGCATTTAGATATCTTCATATATGCACGTGTTCTGTATAAAGAAGTGAAAACCAAGTACACACTCATTCAAAAAAGACATGAAAACACTGTCTTGGAAAGCTAATTCAATAAATGAAACTTTGAAAAAGAATTCCCCTTGAGGGAAGGGATGGCCAGACTGCAGCCCACAACTCCAGAGAGGCTAGCTAACAGGAAAAGACCCTATGAGGGACACATGGATGACCCTGTGAAGGAGAAGTAGATGAGATCTACATGAGTGGACTGGGTGTGGGGGAGTGAAAGAGGGCAAAGAGTGGGGGATGAGAACATAGGGAAATGGGAGGGTCAAGCTGGAACAAGGACAGAGTGGGAGGGCAGGGAAGAAGATACCATGTTAGATGAGGACATCATGGGAATAGGAAGAGGCAGGGTGCTGGGGAGGCTCTCAGGAATCCACAAGGTTGACCCACCTTGGTCTGCTGGCAGTGGTCCAGAGGGTGCCTGGACAGGTCTACTCTGGTGACCAGCCTAGCAAATAACCTAGCTGTCATCATAGAGCCTTTGTCCAGTGACAGATGGAGGCAGATACAGAGATCCACGGCCAGGCACCAGACTGAGCTCCGGAAATCCAATTGATGAGAAAGAGGAGAGATACTGCAGGTGAGGGACGTCAAGATCATCATGATGGGAGGACGTGCAGAGATGACTGGCCACACTAGTGGAAGCCCATGAACTGTGGACTGGTGGCTGTGGAGCCCCCGTGAGACTGGACTAGGCCCTCTGGATACGGAAGACAGTTGTTTGGCTCGAACTGTTTTGGGGGCACCCAGGCGGGGGATCGGGATCTGTCCCTGGTACATGGGCAGGCTTCTGGGAATCCAGTGCCTGTGGTGTGACACCTTGCACAGCCTTGGTGCAGTGGGAAGGGGCTTGGACCTGCCTAGGCTCAGTGTGCTGGGCTCTGCTGACTCCCCATGGGAGACCTCGATTTGGGGGATGTGGGGATGTGGGTGGCTTGGGAAAGAGGGCTGGGGGGTGGGAGGAGGAAGGAGAGGGATCTGTGGATAGCATGAGGAGTGAGTAGAAAATTTCTTAATAAAAAAAAAAAGAAAAGAACTCCCCTTTCCTTTATATTTCTGGCATTTCCCAAGAAAGGAAAGACAGTATTGGATATAATTCACAAAGTCAAATACATTTTTCTGTGAAGGAAAAAAAGATATATCACTTTTGTGAACTTGCATTTCTCTAAAGTAGTAATTCAGATTATATTCATATGTATACTATTCATATGTAGAGATGATAGTAATTTGATTTTTATAACCTTAAATGTAACTTGAAGTATGTATTTTTTTAACACTTCATACTTAATGAAAGAAAAGTAAGCTGGTTCAAATATATTCACATTATTAAGATAATTATTTTAGCCACCAGACAGAAGAAACAGAGCACACTATAGTTATTTAAATTATATTTAGGGAAAATACATGCATATGAGTTTAAATAGTTGTAAGTGGGTTTTGGATGCAGAATTTGTTAGAATTTAAACATTAATTTTCATTTTATACTTATATATTATTTAGATTTAGATATCAGTATAGATAATATATTTTGACATTGAGTGAATTCTCTATGATTTTCAAGGTGCACAGATCATTTTCTTCTCAGGTTTATCCAGATATTTAAATGTTCTTTTGCTCAAGGTTATAGCTTGCCTTGGGGCTGGAAATTAGAACGAAACAATAAACATGTGAATGAATAAATTACTAGTGGGAGTTGGGGATCTGGCAAACCGACTGAGCTACAGTGATGAAAACAAACCTTTCTGAGGAGTATTCCACTCGAGAGCACAGCAACAAGCGAAAGGCAGTCATGTAAGTAATTTAGGAAAGCGCTTCCCAAATAGGGCTTAAAGAACGTGTACCGATCTTTAAAAATATCATCACATAGTTCTGAACTTAAGAATTGGAAATAGGAGTGCTCATAGGATAGGGAGACTGAGTACAGATTTCAGAAAAGAGAGGGAGAGTATGTGGGAGTGGTTGGCCAGATAGGTTACATGGAGTCTTGTGTGGCCTGGAAAAGGGTACAGATTTCATCATAATGGTAAAGGAAGACTTGAAAGAATGCACTGTAAGGAATTAGGTGATCTTTGGAGACACTGAAAAAAAGATCTCTCTAGCTGTTAACAAGAGTTGGGCGGGGGTGGGGCTGCTTAAAAGTATTTATTATCTGAAATAAATAAAGTGGTTTTAAGTGACTGACCATGGTGATAAATGATATGACCCCTTCTGGAAAAAAGAAAACGAGGACACTAGAAATGGAACTTTTTTTTTTTTTTTTTTGCTTTTATTGAGTCTTTTCTCATGCAATACATCCTGGTTATAGCCTCCCCTCCCTCTATTCCTCCCAGTTTCTACCCACCTCTCTCCACTGCAGATCCACTCCCTTTCTGTCTCTAATAGAAAAAGAACAGGCCTCTAAGAGGTTAAAAACCAAACATAACAAAATAAAATATAACATATATAAAACAAAAGCCATCATATCAAAGTTGGACACAGCAATCCAAAAGGAGTAAAAGAGCCCCAAGAGAAGGCACAAGACTCACAGACCCATTCTCTCACACACTTAGGAGTCCTGTAAAAATACTAAGCTAAAGCTGAAATACATAGGCAGGGGACCTGGTGAACACCCATGTAGGCCCTGTGCTTGCTGCTTCAGTACTTTTGAGTTCATATGAGCCTTGTTCAGTTGATTCAGAGTGTCTTATTTTCCTGGTGTCCTCCATCCCCTCTGGCTCTTACAATCTTTCTGCCTCCTCTTCAACAGAATTCCCTGAGCTCTGCGGGGAGAGATTTGATGGAGACCTCCCATGTAGACGTTCCCTGTTTGGAGCTTAGTAAGAGTAAAATCCTTTGGCATAATACATTGTAACCTTTTAATAGTTGGGGGAATAGATTTTGAGCAGATTATGATTTAGATAGGATGAGGCCATTCCAGAAAGACCAAAAACAAAAGCGGAGGCTTCCCTGAGGAAATGAGCTATCATTGCTCTTCCAGAAAGGCAGACATTTACCAAGTCACAGAACTTGGGACTGGGGTGGGATATGTCTACCTGGCAATGCAAAACCCTGTGACCTTGAAGGAGCTATGGTTGGAGAAGGAAGATGCTAAATCTAAAAGGATGAGGGAGTGAAGACAGAGATGCCTCTCTCTTCTGCTACAAATTACTGCCGCACTATTCTGGGAAGGAATGGTGTGAGTAGTGAATACTGAGTATCTTTAATATGAGTAGTGTTCTCAATGAGTTATAATGCAATTGCAAATAGAAAAAAGGGCTTTCATGATTTTTTTGTTTTTTTAAAGATTCACGATAGCACAGTATTCCTGAAAATATCCGAGTGGCTTTCACCATCTTCTTGACAGTGGTCTTTCTTTGTAATTTTCTGATTGACAACACATCTGTGACTATTATCATCTCCTCCCCCCCAATCCCTGGTGCATTCATGAGCAACTTCCTTCATAGTGTACCGCCTTATGTTCTATATACCTCTTCATTGTGGATTAGCTGTCAATCTATATTTCAACACAGTCGATTCAAATGAAGACAGAAATGTATATCAAACAAGTAGGTAGATTTCATGTGGGGTATTGTGCATGGCTGTATGTGTGGTGGTGGTAGTGGTGGTAGGAGGGTGATGCTGGTGTTTTCAGACTAAAAAAGTTTGTCTCTGAAATATGTATGATATGTTTTACGGACCTTAAATGGATTAAAAAGTTAAAGTTTCTTCTTTAAAAAGAAAGTTCCTGGTATCATGAAGCAGTTAAATTTTCTACTTGAAGTTCAAAATTCTAAATGTTAATACTCCCAAACTTAGCTAATAATCAGAAACTCATAGGCTTTCAAAAAGCAAGCCCATAAAAACAATTAATTTGTCTCCATCTTAATTAAATGATGAAGCAATTCAACCAACTCAGCTTTTAAATTTAATCATAATTAATCTAAATAGGTGCAGAATACTTTATTACAGCAACTCAATAAGAAAAGACTGTGGGCATCTAGCAGGAACTTTTCAACTCTATAGGTTGCTTCATTTGTTCAGAAAGTGATAACATGGCAGAAAATGGTCAAGACGGTTTTGTTCCCATGTATGTTTTTGCTTTCTGTGATGACAGTGCACTTTTCAAATTCTGTCTTTGGATACAGTCTAAAGAACTAAACAAAAAACAATTCTCTCTTAAAACTTATTTAACAGAGGTTTTGTATATCATATCAAAAGTGTGAATCATAAACTACTCTTAATTACATTATTAAATTACAAACTTGATCTTCAAAATCTCATTACAGTTGACAACATAAATGAGCTGTAAAGAGTTTTCACAAATTAAATCTTACATATGTGATAATCACTGATACAACCATGTTGTCTGACATAGACTATATTCCATTTCATCAGCATTGGCATATTACATCTAAAAGCATTTGTGATTTTCCTTGAGGATTCTAGGTGTTTCATCATGTAGTACCAGCTCTGATGAGTTCAGTATATTATTCTTGAAAAAAAACTTCGTATCAGGTTTCAAAAAAAATCATTTAATCCTCTACCTTAAAATAAGCACTCACTTATCTTCATAATACATATTGATGTAGAGATGCATAAAGTTTTCTTCTATGCCAATAATTCAATGATAATTATCTCCAGTTGGAAAGAGAAAATTGACAAAGGCAAAGGACAAAGAAAGAAAGAGAAGGAGAGAAAGTCATAAAGAGTAAGGAGAGGGCAGGATTTGAGGAGACTATTAACTGAGTAGTTAATTTTTGATCTGATACTTAGATGATGACTTGAAGTAGTTACAGAAAAAAAATAGCTTTTGAAAAATGTTCATTATTCATATTTTTTCTTCTTCATTTGGTATTTTGTTACAAAGTAAAGTAACATGAATCCAAAATTCTTTTACAATATCTGGTCAACCTATAAAACAAACTTTAAAGAACACAAGTTAAAGTATAATAGCAGAAGGTTATGTTTATACATTTGAGCACAATCAACTAGAAGGGAAATTATCCATGCAATGCTATTCTTCCTGATTATATGTTTGAAAGTGAAAAGGAGATATTATGTCTAATGAATATTCCAAATGCATTTCTGAATATGTGGATGAGTTAACACTGAAATTACTAGAATAGCTTTTTAAATACCTATGTTTTTATTTTGAATACAAGCAAAATAAAAGTAACTCATGATGGGTCTTTAAATTTACTGTTACTATCCAATGAAATGATCTAAAACATGAGTAGATTTCAGCAACTTTTTCTAGAAGTTTTATACACACACACACACACACACACACACACACAAATATGACAGACTCCTAAAACTATACCTTTCAAAAAGGGTGATTGATAGATCATAGATAGTTATATTATACATGATTATAAAATAATTACCAAACACAGGAGAAAATTGTCAAGACTCAGAATAAAATCGTTCCTAGACATGGCACAAAAAAAAAAACCCTTGAGTTAAAAAATAGGAAACTTAAATTGTGCATGATTAATATTGAAATTATTTTCCAAGGTCTGGTGAAAATTAAAAGTTAAATATGGTCTTGGCCTTTGAAAAGAATGATCAAAAACCTTATATTCAAAATGAAATTTGTAATTAAGCTTATTTTAAATTCCTTAATGTTGATAAAACAAGTGATAAGCTATGAAAACTGTCAAAAGCCATGAGCACATGGAAAGGCTTTAGTGAAAAGAGCTTTATACTTCTTTCTATAAAGTAACTGTTATGGCATTTTTCTGAATTAATACCCATATATCTAAAATTCATTGATCTGACACCATACTGGGTGTCTTTGCATTGGCAAAGGAAGTAAGGCTAGTTCCCAATGACAATTGTTTAGATTGTCTTCTGTAGTCAAGCTAACCAAGTATTGATTGAAGACTGCCTTTGTTTGAGCATAACACAGAATAAAAATGGATCCATAGCTAAGCTTGGTGATATGGGCCTTTAATCTTAGCACTTGTGAGGCTGAGGTAGGAGGAATACCATGTGTTTAAGGTGAGTCATCTTGGGTAACATAAATGCCAGTCTAGCTTGTGTTATATATCTGAGGTATGCATGTGTGTGTGTGTGTGTGTGTGTGTGTGTGTGTGTGTGTGTGTGTGTAACTGTATGTGAGAGAGACAGAGACAGCAAAACAGATAACTATATCTCTTTATTAGCCTACAGATCTATAGATAGATACACAGATGGATAGATAGATAAATAAATAGATGGTAGGAAGATAGATGGTTGCTAGATGGATGATAGATGATAGACAGACAGACAGATAGATAGACAAATAGATGGATGATAGACAGTGCCTATGATAATGGAACTAATAGACTGCTTTTAAGTACTCTCAAGCAGTTGAGGAGAGAAAGGTATGCAATTAGGATTTTGCATCTTTACCATTAGGTTAAATGAGTGACCAGACAGCTTACTGTCCCAGAGGAACATGTCTTCTTCAGTTGTGGAACTGAGATTTCTAAAACCTGGACTAAAAGTCTAACAGTGCAGCTGCCTTAATTTAAATGCAAATTTAATTCTCTACTTCCCAGAACCACTTTAGATAAAATCAGTGCTTTGGTTGGGAACTCAAAAGTTCCTGAAAACTGAAATATGGGGCACACTGGCAGTTTCATAGAACTAAGAAACTGAAGTACTTATTTCCTGTAGTTTCTACTTTGTAGAAGCAGCCTAGTTTTCTATTTAGAGACATGAGTCTCTCTCATCAGAAGAAGTGTCTGGGAATGTAATAATGATCTTTTATAGGTTCTTTCATTTTTATCATTTTTGTTTTATTTAGTCCTGTGCCAGATTGCCAGATTCACATCCCAGCAGGCCCCAGAAGGAAGCTCAAAAGCCAGAGCCATTAGGAAGTATTGGTTCTCAAGAAAAGACATATATACTTCACTACTTTAGCTAGGCAAGAATTAGTAAGCATGTACAAATACACTTCTAAGATGAAGTTATAATTAAATGAAGTCATAATGACTTAAAAGTATTTTTTGTCTTGTAGAACACTTTTGTGTTCTGTAGACACTTTAATTCAAAATAATAGACGAGTTAAACCTTTTTAGTAGAATCAGCTCACTTAACCATTAGCTATTTCTCCTAAGAATTCCAAAATAACAATCTCTTCACCAAGTCTATGGAAAACAATTTTATGAGAAGAATTTGGATCTTTATTGAATTCTATTGAAGTTCTTCTATGTAGTTCAAGAATCACAACAGAAGCCTATTTCTTCCAGGTGGAATGTTTATGAATTCCTCACTAGTGAAGGAACTGTGATATTGAAGACAACATGGAGTAATTATTGCATTAATCAGTTGAGTCTGATATGAAAAATTATCATTATATTATGTGCCTTCTAGATATTTTTCCTCTCTGGATACTAAAAGTATGAGCTCTGAGTGGCAGCATGATCAAGTTGTGATCATTTATTTTTTCAGAAACAGACTGACATCTGCTCACTATATCAATCGCTAGGCAGCTAGTAAAAACACTAGCATCCCCTACAAGGACCTAAAACCAGTCATGATGGCCCAACCATCATGTCTTACTTATTACTCAAGAATTCTGCTTCCTAATAGAATCATATTCAGAATGATAGCTTCAAAATTTGAATTTTGGTGACACAAAATTCACTATACAATATTGTATAGAAAGATAGATGTAAATGCAGCTATAGTCGCCTGATCACTGTCAGAAATAGAGAATCGACTTTTCATTTAGCTTATAGTTTATGCATTGTTTATTACCAATTCAAATTTCTTTCTACCCCTTTTCTACTACCATTTAATATACTATATGTTGATATTTCAGACTTTGTACATCCACATGTACACTGTAAGTTATCTAAGAAGGAATCTGACATAGTTAATAGAAACAAATGAGTGTTAGCTAAAGATCACTTTCTTCCACCTCGTTTGGGTAAAAGAATAAATAATGTACCCACAATATATTATGGTAGAGAGAGAAGACAGTGGTTAGTTGACTAGAAACAGAGGCCAAACTTTATACTGGGACAATTTAGGTAAGACGGAACTACAACTGTGAAAATATTTCCTTTATATGAGAATGAATCCATCCCATTGCTTAATAATATATAATTTCATGGAATTATGATTCAGTACAAATATTTTTATCCAATAGAAACTGATACAAAGTACCAGATACTGTCCATTTATTTTATTGTTGATCAGCTTAGAGGAAGCAACAGCACATTTTCAGTTCTCCTAGATTCTGTCAAAGCTTGTATTTAAGCCTTTCTAAGTTTTGGTCAATTGTGTGTACTGGTGTTCCACAGGAGCTTGAAAGTGGTTGGAATCAAATAAAGACTCCACTTTGCTCATAGAAGCCTGTCTCTCCTTCTATTCAATCTAGTAGATTGCAGTTTGATCAAGAGCTTGAGCACTCTGAGTTTCCCTTGTCCATCACTGAATGGGCTGTCGCAAAGTACATTTCTCTAAATACTTGAAAAGATACAGCATACATGAACATCTCCTCCACCAACTTCACAATTGCTCAATGTCTAATTCTATTAATATATGTATCTGTAGTTCCCCTAAGGAAATATTGAAGTATATACATAAGCACATGGATGGACAGAAAGACAAAATATTAATAGTGAGTAATAATGAGAGAACTTATACCAAAGTGGTAATTTAATGTTCCGTTGTTCTACATTAGTTGAAAATAATAACTATGATATAATTCTATAACTTGGATAGAAAAGCAAACAAACAGAACCATAAAAAGTACGCATGACACAGAGCAAAAATAAATCTTTGCTTTTTCTAAGCCAAAAATTTTAGAAGATGGAAAGACCTCCCATGCTCATAGATTAAAAGAACTAATGTTATGAGAATAAATATTTTCACAAAAGCCATGCATAAATTCAGAGCAATTTTAGTAAAATTGCAGTTTTATTATC
Source organism: Peromyscus melanophrys (assembly GCA_902168415.1). Lineage (NCBI taxonomy): Eukaryota > Metazoa > Chordata > Mammalia > Rodentia > Cricetidae > Peromyscus > Peromyscus melanophrys. The sequence continues at coordinate 21,552 of CABHPR010136991.1, read as the reverse complement.
CCCAGGAATAAAAGACAAGACAAATTTACGGTTTATATGAAGAGAAAATGCAAAATAGAAAAAAAATGAAATTTTCAGATAAATGAAAGGAATTTGAATATGCAGAACAAGTAACCCAAGTCCATGGGCAAAAATTGTGCATGTTCTCTTTCATATTGCATGGTAGTTTCAAATACTTAGATTTCTGTGTTTAAACTGGAATATCTATAGGTGCTGGGAGGTTCGATCATGACTGTGGGGAGGTGAATGCCTTGAGGGAGGAGAGGCTCTTGTTATTGCACAGGTGATATGAAAGTAGAGAGCAGGAATGCTGTGGATAGAAAGGCTTAAGCAAGGTCGAGGTGAAGGGATGGAGGGACAAGGAATTGAGGAAGAAGTGTTAACCAAAATAGTGTATAAAAGAGTGTTGTGACGCCAGGCGGTGGTGGCGCACACCTTTAATCCCAGCACTCAGGAGGCAGAGGCAGGCGGATCTCTGAGTTCGAGGCCAGCCTGGGCTACAGAGTGAGTTCTAGGAAAGGCGCAAAGCTCCACAGAGAAACCTTGTCTCAAAAATCAAACAAACAAACAAACAAACAAAAAAGTGTTGTAATACTCTATGATCTATTTGCTGTGGATATCACTCTGTGTAAATAAAATGCTGATTGGCCAAGTAGCCAGGCAGGAAGTATAGGTGGGACAAGCAGAGAAGAGAATTCTGGGAAGTGGAAGGCTGAGTCAGAGAGACGCTGCCAGCCACCTCCATGAGAAGATGTTAAGATACCGGTAAGCCACGAGCAACGTGGCAACTTATAGATTAATAGAAATGGGTTGATTTAAGATATAAGAACAGTTAGCAAGAAGCCTGCCTCAGCCATACAGTTTATAAGTAAAATAAGTCTCTGTGTGTTTACTTGGTTGGGTCTGAGCAGCTGCGGGACTGGCGGGTGAGAGATTTGTCCTGATTGTGGGCCAGGCAGGACCAGGAAAACTCCAGCTACAATTAAAAATAAGTTTAAAAAAATCATAGTTTAAAGGAACATGACTTGCATTGTCAATAACGCTGCTTCTAGAAACAATGTGTAATTAAAAAAAAAAATCCCAGTGTCAAATATAAGATATCTAAGATATCTGCTTTTTAGTCATTCTTTGGTGAGAGGCCTCCTAAATGATTCAAGCTCTTGTCCTTGCACTTGGGTGTTTACTAACAAGGTAATATAGATATCATGTCAAAGATGCTGTGCATCTTGGTTGTAAGACATAGAGAAACTAGAACTGCTGTAAGCTTCCTGATGGCTGGCATTCAAAACATAAGAAGGGGCTCTGTAGACTGCTGGGTGTCTGTTTGCAGGGCCCCTAGCAGTGGGGTCAGGACCTATCCCTGGTGCATGAGCTGGCTTTTGGGAACCTATTCCCCATGCTGGGACACATCTCCCAGCTTTGATGCAGGAGGAGCTTGGTCCTGCCTCAACTTGATATGCCGTGCTTTGTGGACTCCCTTGGAGGCCTGCCCCTTTCTGAATGGAAGAGGAGTGGATGGGCTTGGGTATATGGGAGGTGGAGGGAGGGAACAGGAGGGGAGGAGGGGGGAAACTGTGGTTGGCATGTAAAATAAATGAAAAACATCGATAAAAAAAATCAGAGGTCTTTACCATCTGTGAAGCTTATGTACTAAAACATCAACCTATTCAAGTCAGGTACTGTAAATCCAATTAAAAAAACGTCATAGTATTGGAGTGGGGGTATTAGTATTATGAAGCTACATGTTTGTACCTAGAGACAATACTTCTTGTCAAACTTAACTAGAAAAGTGCCTCTTAGCAATAAACAGGAGTGACTATGGCTTACAGCTGCTCATGAGGCTGAGAATAAGGGACATTTAAGTATGCAACAGTATGTAGGGCATTTATACCACTCCTCCAAGCCTAAAAGAGCATCCTGAAATGGATGTGGAAAAAAATACAAGAGTTGGAAGTTAAGGGGGGGGGGGAGGCTAGAAAATGTCTCTTGGGCATGACAGAGCCATTGCAATCATGAACTCATAACAACTACAGTTGCCAGTACGGACCTGGACAAAGCAGTCAATCAAAGTCAGTCAGGGATGTTGAGGTGTGCCATAGAGTCTGAGATCTTCTTGCTGAAATATTGGCTATTGGTTGATTATATATTAAGAGGAATCATTGTGCTCAGTGATGAATTAAACTGTGAGCTTACCAGGATGTCCTGGATAGCTCCAAACTCAGATGTTACACAGCTACCTTAGTTAAACAGAATGGTTCCTAAACCAAACCAAAAGGCAGTAACATGAGAAGGGACTTACAGGAAGGAGGGGAGTGTGACAGCAATGAGAGAGAGAGAGAGAGAGAGAGAGAGAGAGAGAGAGAGAGAGAGAGGATAAGGACTGAGTGTAATCTGAATCATGTATGTGAATGAAATCTCCAAAGATAAATGTAAATAATAAAGATAGGAAAACACTGTCAAATCATCACATTTAACAACAAAGACAGTCCTCTTAACCTATCATAATTTAAATGTGATATCAAAACAGAGCTATTCTAGGGTTACTCAAAATTTGAAATGATTAACTTTAAATTACATAAATATGTCCCCCTTAATAAAGAACCTAGATGTCTGTATTAAAATAAGCTCACAATGCAAATTAAAATGTTTTTATTGTTATACGTTAAAAAAAATCTTTTTGTAGGTGCAATAGCAATTATTGCTCGTAGAGAGCTTGCCTGGTGCCAAGAATCACGCTAATTGCTTTATATTTGTTAATTTCCTTCAAAGAATTTCATAATGGAAATGCTATTTTTATCTCAGTTTAAAAAATGGGAAAAGCAAACTCCACTGAGATTTCTTTGCTTAAGGAAAGAAAAGTATCTACTAAATAAGAACTGGAAGTTTGTTAGGTAGTGTGGTTTTGGAGGATATATGCTTAAGTCTTTGACATCCACTTGTTAAAATTTTATGAAGTCATTGGATAATATCAAAACATGAACCAGCTACAATAAAATGTTAAAATTACTCTTCTGACTTGTATAATTATTTTTATTTTTAGGCTACATGAGATGTGCCTAAAGAGAGATGGGGAGGTATCATATTAATAGAAGGAGTTACACATTAGTCAAATATATACGCATATCAATATATATATTTGTGTTATCTATGTACATATATTTATATGATTAGTTAAATATAAGCAGTTGACAACAAAGTTTATATATATATATATTTTAATTAATAATAAATGTTTTGCCTGTCACAGCCCTCTTCTGTGGAGTCCTGCCCCACAGGGAACTTAGGTCCCCCAAGAAGGGAGAACCCAGGAAAAGTATGAGTAGGTTCCCCCAGCCTCCCTTTTTCCAGGGAGACAATCAGAAGCAGCAGGGAGCCAAGTCAGGCAAGGACTCATTTATTTAAAAACAACAAGCTCTTTTTAAAGCATAAAGAAAACAAGACTGGGGGCGGGGGCAAATGTCCCATTAGGCCAGATCAGTTTAAAGCTTACCCAATCACATGCCTAGTCTACAGTATTTACAGTGTTGTCTATGATGGAATCATATACTGACATCATCTTTTCTGATCTGAAGCTCCAATATATATTTTTTTTTTGTAAACAACTTGGGTTCCACCCTCTACAGTTTTCCTGGGGGCCAACTTTACTAACACCTGGCTCCTTAGGTCCTTCCCCCACACTCTTCCTAAATGCAAAACTATGCTAATATATCTTTGTTTTTCAACTATAAATGCGGTCTACCAATTACAGAAAATAAAGGTATAGACAACTTAGTTCCATGTTAAAAATATTTTCTAAGGCTGGAGAGATGGCTCAAGGGGAAAAGCTTTCACCATGAATAAAACGACAATGCTGGACTCCCCATGGGAGACCTTGCCTTGTTGGAGGAGGGGATGGGGGTGGGTAGGTTGGGACAAATAAAGTGAAAAAAAAGAAAAAGAAAAAGAACAATGCAAGTTCCATTCACGGAAGCCCCACAAAGCTGGAAGGAGAGAACCTATTCCTGATATCTGTTCTCTGATCTCTATACATATGTCCTAACATGGACATACTTTCTCTCTCTCTCTCTCTCTCTCTCTCTCTCTCTCTCTCTCTCTCTCTCTCTCTCTCTCCCTCCCTCCCTCTCTATCTCTAACACACATACACCATAAACACACTCACACAGAAATTAAAAAATTGAAAATGAAAAATGCCCTTACTACATTATTTTGATTTATGTTAAATAACTATTTTTTATTATAGTCTCGTGTTATTATGAGTGGAAATGTCATAACATCTTATTGCTAGTATATTCTAAAACAACATGATTTGAGAGGGGTCATATGTTAATATTACCTGGAAAGAAGAAAGACCCATGGTATTTTTTGTTGTTGTTGTTCCTGGAATTTCTTCCTCAAATTTCATCATAGAAATGAGCCTCTTCACCATTTTTATCATTGGCTCAAAAATGTAGCTGTTTCTCATCTTATTAATGTCAGCCTAGACATGTATAGCTCCTAATACTGATAAGGACAATTACACATAACCCTATATATTTATGATTGTTTTGATTATTTTAATCTTTACTCCAGACTTTCTGCTTATTTCATTTGTCCTGATGTTTTTTTTTTTTTTTTTATCTTATAGGTTTTTTTTATTTAAAAAAAAAGATGTTTGCAGTTTATCTCCAACATTTTATAGCATTAAAGCATTTCCCTAGCCAAGGAAAATGGACAGCATTAGCAGATTTTTTTAAAAAAAAATGGTAGTATTTTACATAAATGCTATCAATATAGTTTAAATATGTGTATTTTGTAATAAAACAATTGGAAGTTAGAAATCTAAGCCAAAAATTTTCAACATATTGGATAACTGCATGCAGCACGAATCTTAAATGGTCTTTTTAATAAAATCAAACTTGGAGCCAGGTATTGGGGTGAATACTGGAAGATCAGAGAAGCAGAACAAGCCACAGCTACCTCACCTTGCCATTTCCTCAGCTGATCCTGTTTCCTCAGACTGGAAGCTTCTCAGTCCTCATCCAAATGGATCTCAGCTGAACTGTGCTGCTCAAAAGCCTGAAAGTTTAACCAGCCTAGTTCCTGGTCCTCAAGCCTTATATACCTTTCTGCTTTCTGCCCTCACTTCCTGGGATTAAAGGCATGAGTCACCATGCCTGGCTGTTTCCAGTGTGGCTTTAAACTCACAGAGATCTGGATGGATCTCTGCCTCCCAAGTGATAGGATTAAAGGTGTGAGTGCCACCATTTTCTGGCCTCTATATCTAGTGGCTGTTCTGTTCTCTGACCCCAAATAAGTTTATTAGGGTGCACAATATTTTGAGGAACACAATACCACCACAACTGCAGAAACCAAATTGTGACGCCAATTTGTTGAGTTATCGTTATCAGCATTTACTTGTTTAGATAAGAACAATTATGAAAATATAGCATATTTTATAAGGAAAACTCAATATAAATGATTAATATGGAAAACACAATGCAATATAGTTTCCATGATAACACAGACATGTATGTTATAGTAAACTAGATGAATTATTATAAAGTACATTAATCCATAACACCAAGAAAGTAAGTTTGTAAGGAACATTAATAGTGTCTATTAATTACTAAATTTTATGGTATAATAGAACTCTCTTGATGCAGACTTTTAGCTTGAGAAAGTATCAAGTCAAACAAATGAACGGCTGATGTCCATGAGACCCTGTGTTGTGCTTCAACTTTGGTTGTTGATTGTGAGGGAAGAGTCCGAGGGTAGAAGTCTCATCACTTATTTTCTCTCCCTGAACAGAGTGACTCAGCCATAAAAAGTTACCTTACCTAATTTCCTTTAGCCTACTAAAAACAAAACAAAAAATCCTTCCACATATCTTTACTTCTCATCAATCTCACACTGCCCAACCAACTCTGACAGCCTCATCCTCACAGATGATGAGGATTTTCATATCATGCAACAAGAGCGAAAATGGAGTGTTCACAAATTTCCCTTTTCCTACTTGACAGAGAAAAGACTTTGCTCAATAAATACAACAAAACTAAAGATATACAACTTAAGAAAACTTTTGCAAAATAAATGAGAGGCCTTGAGGGTATGCAATTAGAGTAATTTCTAAGACATTCCTAGTGGGGCAAAGAGACACCATAGGGGCACAATGGTCATTAGACAGACAGACAGCTCCCGATCAGGGGTTAATGATAAAGCTTAGAGTCAAAGCTCAGTGGATGGGCTGAAAACAAGCCTATCCCAAGGGTGCTTGATGTTATGATGGGAAGAAAGGCAGTCTTCTCTTAGCAATGCAGAGTAAATATGATGGAGTAATACCTAGGAGATACATAGGACTGCATGGGACTCACCCTAATGAGAGACACATATGGCCTAGGTAGAAGGAAAAGCAGTGTTTTCTGAATTATTTAAGTACAGATGTAAGTCTGTTCAGATATCATAGTGAATAAAGGCCATTGGCACCAAGCCTGGTGACGTGACTTCAATACCTTGGCCCCTCATGGTGGAAGGAGAGAGCCAGCTCCACAGAGTTGTCCTATGACCTCCATATGCCAGGTTTTGTATGTATATGAATACTACACACACACACACACACACACACACACACACACACACACACATACACACTAGAGAGAGGAATGGATGTTATAAATTAAAAACAAAATAATAAAATAAAGCACAGCTTCAAAGCTCATTAATAAATGATAAGTAGCAATTTTGTATTTGGTATCAGCATTAAACTTTTTGCTTGTGAATATCATTCCAGATAATTTCCATAAATGAAAGAATTTCTTATAGCTAATTTAAATAATAGCAAAATTATACATATGGTAGGACTGGTTATGACTGAGTTCCTAACAATAATCTTGAATGTTAGAATTTAGAATGATGAAAGGGACTTTCCTCCTACATTATTTAGAACTATTAAAGCCAAATAGTTCTCTATAGTTTTGGAATCAATAAAAGGGACATATATTAGTAATTACAAAAATCAAGCGGTAGGGAAAGACATGTTTAACAGATGCACCACTGCCATCTCCAATAATAGAAGGTACCAGAGCATGAAGCTGCTGCATCCCAAGTCTCTTAGACAACAAGGACTCCCAGTTCTGCAAGACTCTGCATTGTGTCTTGCAAAAGAGGAAGGCTAGTTTTGCCTACCTTTAACAACTTATATAATCCTGAACTGGGCACAATGGCTGTGAATGATTAAAAGTCAGGTGCTGAAAATGAAATCTCCAGATAAGTCTCACTTACTTAGAAGAAAAGTAAACAGAAGCAAAACTCAATGTTACAAAGTTTCCTCAGATAAATAGCAGATGGCATTTCCTACCTGGTCTAGGTTAACATAGAACAATAGCATCAGCATCTCGATGACAAACCTGGGGAAATGGCTGTAGGTCCGTCTTCAACAAAATCACTCTTAATTAGAATGATAATCATGCAGTGACAACTGAAAGCTAAAAATAAGAAGGAATGTACAAAAAATGTTTTGACATTTAGTAGAATTTGTTCAACAAGGAAGTTCAAGTTGTTTTGGCTATTGTTTGTTTTTAATCTTTCCTTTTAGATAGAGTAGAATCTCACACAGAAGCATATATTAGGTCCCTGACTCTTTGGGTTTTAATTCTTTCTCTAAATTCCTTTAGATTCAAAGCTCTAGTCAATTTACTTACTTCAGATCCACACTTGATGAGCTCGCTCTAATGCTGTTGTGACATCATCATATATGATAGCTGTAAATATGGGTGGTATAGAAGCGACTAAACATTTAAACAAAACACTTGGATCCATATCACAATTGAAGGTGAGTCTTTGCCATTCTCAAGACTCTTAGGTTCTACCATCATGACTGTTTCTCTGGAAAAGCAGAAAAATTATGTGGGTGACATACATTGTGAAGGGATACTGACAAAGTCCATCCCCACATATCCAAGGCAGCTCATGTTTGACCACCTGGTGCCATGCCAGAGTGGGAACTACAATATCCAAGTGCAAGGTGGAAACCTTTCATACTGCTTTATGCTTTAGAAAGCTTATTAACTTAACATCTAATTTCAAAATATCTCTGTGTCAAGTATTGCACATCATTGTTATAAATTTCATTAACTATTGATCACATCTTCCAACAGATACCACAAGGGCACTGACTTTGAACAAACAGGCAATGCAAGAAGATGATCTTGAAGTAAGAACTTCAACTACAAACTGACAGTGCAAATTCATCATATTGTAAACAAACAAGTGTATGTTTTCATCATACTGTAAACAGACAGGTAGAGTTCTTTCTATGGTCTATTTTATGAGAGGATATAGCATATTAATAACATATCATAATATCATAAAATAAAAGATATATCAATCTATTCCCAAGTGTCTACAAATTCAAAGGTTCAGTAATGAGAATATGTGATATAATTTTTTAACCTCAAATATCTGTTAATAATTTCCGGTTCATCAATAATGTGCTATCATAGATCCAGACTTAAAGCCATGTTTTCCAAAATTTTAAGAATTGGCTTTTCTTTAATGTTTTAAATACATTAATAGAAGAGAAAACAAAACAAAACAAAAACTTTACTGTGTATTAGTGGCAGATCATGGCTCTATAGGCTTTAGACTTTCTCTTGAAAAGCATTATGTGGTAAAAATATACTTGACAATACATTCTGATCCTTCATTTTATTTCTAGGCAAGTAGTAACTGCTCTCATCATTTTCCTGATAGTAATAATAAGGCACAACTTCTTTATCCTTGCCATGAACTATTAGCAATCACTTTGAACAGCAGCCTGTTCAGTTGAGTAGGTAAGCCACAGCAGGCTTTGGGAAGAGTGGCCAATAATCAGCAGGTTTATTGGATCTGCCAGCAGGTAAATTATTTTAAAACTTGAGCCTGCTGGGATTTTGTTCTCTGAAGAGTCTGTTTGTGTTTTGACTTTGCTACATCTTTTGTAGTAGTGAATTTCGCATTAGCACACACCAGCCAGAAATTCTGACACCAAGATCAGAGGGAGTTAATTACTCACCGGTAGGGGTCATTACCAGTGAGCTTGCACTTAACACTGGAGAAATAGGAATTGACAGTTGTAATTATGTGGTTGCAAGGAAACCAATCTTGGGAGTGTATTTTCAGAATTTGGACTTTCATGCATTTATTTATTGTATAAAAGTTAGTTGACTTAAGGAAAAACATCTTCAAATGCAACAAAGTGGTAAATTAGGCTGTTGACACTGGAGAATAACGGAGAAAAAGAATAATTAACTGAATGCATTTTTTCTGACTCATATAATTTCTTAAGCAATATTGAGCCTGGCTTCATAATAGTGTTTTCTAATTGTAATTGCTGATAGTTGCAATTCATTGTGATTTGCTTTGTACTGGGCATTGCTGTGTAGTATATATTGCATCTAATTCTTACAAAAATCTCATTCAGGACATTACTTTTTCCACAATTCAGTACTGGAAAAAAATGATTATGCTCTTGTGTAAGTAACTTTCTGATAGCACAATTAGTTAACACTGGACTTGTCCTAAATATATGGTGATTGGTGACCCAAAATACTAGGTGTTTTTAAACACTCCCTAAGTATTATGATATTGGACTTGTATTTGATGATAACTATCGTGTCACTGTCTTATAAGCAATATAAGATGACTTTATGAAAATCAAAACTCAACTACATCTAAATCAAATTATAAGGTTACTACTTGGGAGTATCTCTATAAAATGAGAAAACCATTGGCACTTACTCTTACCTAGAATATCTGTATGACCATAGCCAAAGGAGTGAAACTGAGCTGCAGAGTTTAGATAGATTCTGATCCAGAAATGAGAAAGTCTTAATTACTTTTGTAAAACTACCAAATGGCTTATGTAAAAACAAGAGTAGCAACTGCAAAATCCCATGGGGAAGTTGCAGACCAGGTGTACACTTAAGTTTTATTCAGCATTTAACAGGTAAGCATGCAGATCTTAGACAAAAGAGGGGACATCATACAACTCAGTTTTAAATAGCTAATCTGGACATGGTGTGGGAGTATGAGTTTTGAAGATAGGAGCAGGGAGTCTGTTAATCACAGGAAAAGCCTAACTAGGGGTGATAGTGACCAGAATTTTGTCAATGGATAGAGGGAGTCTAGAAAGTAGATTGAGATACATGTAGAGAGAATCAGTAAGATGTTTGAATACTTTTATTATACAGATGCCTTCTTTTATAGACCATTTTGAACAAATGATATTGATAAGAAATTGTGTCAGGAATTTTGGAAGAAGGGATGAAAATATTAGGAAAGTACTTGGGGGAAAACTCAATGGAAAATAAACTACTCGCCTATTGAGAATTACCTTCCCACACTAAGCTAATTAATAGAGATTTGGCTTGATTTCAGACAAGAATATCTTGAACTTTGAAGAAAATGCCTACTTCTCACTACATAGATTAAAGTCCTGACTCCACCTACAATTTCTAATAGGACTTCCATAGTTGGTAGCAGTAAGGGTACTTAGTGTCCTGCATTTGTGTTTATGGCAGTGTGAACCAAAAGGCTGATAGCTGATGGCCTTCTTCTAAGATACACTGATAAATTCAATCAGAAAAAATGGTTAGACTTACATTAGTGTTTCCTCCACAAGAGATCTTTGGTAGTTAGGGACAATAGTCTTAAAGTTGTATTTAAGTCATTCTGTAAAGAAATACAAGTATTGGTATTTAAACACTAAATTATTTTAATATTACTTGAAAGGATATTTGCTGAGCATGCATTAAAGGATTGTTGCTGACAGCTAGTGCCATTTATTAACTCTACCAAATCTAGAATCATCTGGAAAATGAGACTACTGAGCATAAGCATGTGGAGTTTTCTTGATTATATTAATAACTCCAGAGAGCCTCACCCATTGTGTGTGCTACTATTCACCATCAGGTATCTTAACTATATATATGGAGACAAGGAACTAGAGAGTAGCACATATTCACCCACTCCCTTCCTTCCTTCCTTCCTTCCTTCCTTCCTTCCTTCCTTCCTTCCTTCCTTCCTTCCTATTTCCTTCCTTCCTTCCTTCCTTCCTTCCTTCCTTCCTTCCTTCCTTCCTTCCTTCCTTCCTTCCTTCTTTCCTTCCTTTCTTCCTTCCTTCCTTCCTTCCACCACCGCTCGGCTCACCCACTTCTTTCTTCCTGACTGTAGATGTCATGTGAGAGCTGCTTCAAGTTCTGGATGCCTTGAATTTTTCACTATGATGAAATGTATCTTGAACTGAACTGTGAGCTAACATAAATCTTTTCTCAAGATTTTTTTCAGAATAATTTGTCACAGCAAATATTAAGTCAGAAACAATCATCATTCAGGAGATTTATAGATGAGTAGGATATGGGCAAAAAGATAGTTAGACTATTTCTCCCTTGAATGAAAATAGAATTATTTCTCCAAAAGAAATTGCCACTGTGACTCAGTGATCACAAGTGCAATCTCTCCAATGTAAAAATTCACTAATATTATTGAGTGAGTATTCAAAAGATGTCTGTTATCTTTGTATTTAAAGCTCATTGACATAAGAGTCAATTGCACCAGCACAGCTAATTTGATTTATACTGCACTCGAGGTAGATTACAGACCATTCTAGAAACTTTTCTTTCTCCTCTTCTTAATATTTTAAAAATCAGTACAAAAAGGAATGTACTATTTGATAAGATATAGTGATAGAACTAACAAAAACAAATTGTTTGTGATACCAGTTTACAAGAGAAATAAGCCCTTTTTGAAAAAAAAATACTAAAAAACTTATCCCTAAATTTAAATTTAATAAAAGATGAGTGACATAGATCTCACTCCCCATCATCTGTTGTCCCTTCATCTTTTTTTCAGACTCAATGAAATGGTCATTTATATGTACTAAAGGATAAGGCTCACATATTAACTTAATAATAAATAAAGGAAAGAAGAACAATAGTGTCTTCTCAGTAGGATAATTTTCTTACATAACCAAACTGATTTGCAGCCTTCTTCTTGTGATTCTACCAGATATCACCACTGGAGTGATTTTTTTTAAATATAGGCAAATATAGTCCCTTACAAGTCTCAATGATTGTGTTGGTTTGATGAGAATGGCCCTATAGGCTAATGTATTGAATACATGGTCCTCAGTTGTATTTGGGAAGGACTAGAAGGTATGGTCTTGGTGAAGGAGGTTTGTCACTGGGGGTGGGCTTTGAAGGTTCAAAAAACATGAGCCCCCCCCCCTCTCTCTCTCTCTGTGCTCTTTGTTGGTTTTCAATATATAAGATCTGATACTGCTCCAGCATTATGCCTACTTTTCTGATACTATGTGATGGTTATGGACTTTCAACCTCTGAAATCGTAAGCCCTCCAAAAACAATTTCTTTTATATGATGCTTTCAGCATTGTGGCTTATCACATCAGTAGGAAAATAAGTAAGACAATGTCTTTTTGAAAAATTATCTGCTGTGGAAAATAATTCAATACCAGTTAAGCATTCTTTTCTTTTGCCATAGGCCCAAACAGCTTTATTTATTATCCAGTGGGAGTCACACATATTCATAGTGTACAGAAAGACATCCCACAGAACTCTTTTTCTGTCTAATCAAAAAAAGAAGGTTTTAACTTTAACATAGTAAAATTATATATAACAAAACAGTTATCAAGCAAGAATTACAGTTATAATATCTAGTCTATTTGTATTTGGAGAAATTAAAGAAAATAATCTATCATCTATCCTATATTTGTGAGTCCAAAGTTTCATATCTAATCTTTTATTACTAAGGAAAATTTTAACTATGTAGTCTTCAACTACATCAAAGACCCCAGAAGGATACAATATTACCTAAGTAAACAGGAAGTACATTGCAAGCAACTTACATAATTCTAGAAATGACAGAGACATCTGGCTGCCTGAACAGTCATCCAAAGTTCCTCTGTAACGGTAGGGCTTCTATCTTCAGCCTACAGGCCTAGAGTATCTGGCATAGCTTTCAGTGAAACAGAAAATTTTAAGGACTGTTTCACCCATTCTCACAAAGTTTGTCGGTCGCTCTACCCCATGTCCTGTTTGTTTGGATGTCTGGCAGTTTCCGCTGCGAAGCAGGAACCTGAAGAACTAACTCGTCTTGCAAAGCTCAGTGGTCACCTTCCTATGGGTCCTCCATGTCTTGTTTATACAACATAGTTTCAAGCAGTCAAGGCAAAGACACTTTTTTTGCCCAGTGGCTAACTTTTGCCACAAAGAAAGCAAACTCCATAATGAGTTTCTTTGATGCCCATCATCCTCTTTGAAGTAATTGATGCTGCCAGTTAAGCATTCTTAAGAGAAGCAAGGACCAAGTAAAAGAGAAAGCATCACCTCCAGAGTTTTTGTTTTCTTAGAATAATATCAAAATATATTGAATTATTCTTATACGTACAAAATAATATTGATACTGGAGTCTATCTTGTGTTAGACTGAAATAATTTATTTTGCATTAGATTTGATGTAAGATTTATTGAATTGCTTTTGTTTCCATAACTAATGTTTAATACTTTATCATAAAATCTGAATGTTTTCTATTAAAGTTCATCATTGAATACCATCAAAATGTAAGAAAACAAAGGTTTTGGTTTTAAAAAAAGAGAGGATGCCAAGATGTTTCTCAATATTGAATAATAAAACTGTCCCCATTGTCATAGTGTTCCCTGTTTCAAAGAATATTAAGTCATGTGTATTTTAATTGAAAAATAACTAAGAGATATTTCCATTCAATAGCATGACAGTTTTAATCATAGTTTGAATTCAGAGAAATCTCAAAATATTTGTCTGATAATTCATAGACATAAAATAGATACTTCATATGAAATAGATTTTAGAACTTCGTCTTTCATTTAAAGTGTCCTTTTTCATTTAAAATTATCTTCTGTGGGTTGTATGACTAAAATATGGAGTATTTAAAAATAATATAGAACAGAAATGGTATGTAAGGAAGTGAATGCTTAACACTAAATTTTTGGTGACATGAAAATAATTGATGTTCTTAGTAAATACTTCACATCTAGAGAAAATAGTTTGAAAGAGTAGGGATGCAGATGGGGATAGGATTTAAAACCAAGAGATGTTTAATAAAGAGTAGAACATTTAACTTGGAGAGATAGAAGAGGACAAACACGATTTTCTTGATTTTTCCACATTTTTCTTCTCTTACATGCTTATAATTGATTTGATTTAAAAGCAAATGAGAAAAATGCAAGTGTATTGAGTACATGAGAAGCAATAAGACAAATTGTGCCAAAATAATAAAACAGATGAGTTAGAATTCAAAGTAGCAGCAAAATATCCTTAAATTGGATGGTAGATTTCATGATATGTGAGAACTGAGAAAAAGATCAGATATCAATAATAACCAAAGTAATGCCATTAAAAATACAAGATCCTATTTAGGAACTAGAAACAAAGTGGTGATACAGAATCAAATATTTTGGGAAGAAAGAGAGAGGGAATGTCAATGTAAGATTTCAGAAACATGCTGAGCTTTCTAATTGCTCAAGTTTATGGTAAATAAAAATAAAAACAAATGATGACAACCAAAATTAAGCCTTTTTAAATTGAACTGTTATTCTTATCCCTTGAGATATGTTTCATCATATTTGACCAGAGTACAAAGTCCCAGCTGTGTAAGCAATATTGACATGTATTGGGTGACATCAACATATTCAACAAAATTAAAATAAAAAAATTTATTAATACATACTTGTATTGTGTATCAAACTGCTATGTCCTGGCTAGTTTTTTTTGTCAACTTTACACAGCCTAGAGTCATCTGAGAAGAGGGAACCTCAATTGAGAAAACACCTCCCAAAGTTCCAGCTGTAGGGCATTTTCTTAATTGATGATTGATGGAAGAGGGCCCAACCCTTGGTGGGTGTTGCCATCCCTAGGCTTGTCATCCTGGGTTCTATAAGAAAGCAGACTGAGCAAGCCATGAAGAGCAAGCCAGTGAGCAGCACCCCTCCATGGCCTCTGCACCAGCTCCTGCATTCAGGTTTTGCCCTGTTTGAGTTCCTGTTCTGAATCCTTAGATGGTGAATTGTGATGTGGAAGTGTAAGCCAAATAAGCCCTGTCCTTCCCAAGTTGCTTTGGCCATGGTGTTTGATGACAATAGTAAACCCAACTAAGACAAATAGGAAATATGACAACCATGTAGAGCAGAAGAGATTGTTATGGAATTGTGGGATATATGAAATTTAACTTATTTTTTTATGTTAGATGTGATCAAGTTATATTTTTGTCTTAAAGACCAAAAAGAAAGCAAAATTCAAGTATAAGACAAATGTTGAAAACCAGTTTTAACTTTTAGGGAAACCTTTCTGAAAATAAACAAAAGAATAGATAAAAAACATTATGATATTGAAAGATTAAATTATCAGAAGATTGCTAAAACAATACACACATTACTATGCTACTGCTTCTACTTTTTGTTATCAAAATTAAGGACCTAAAATGTTAGTTATATGTGTTGAAATCAATTCTGCTTTTATGCGTCATTTGGACTACCACTGGTGACTGAAGACAATACACAATCATCTATGCCACAAATTAGAAACTGGTAATGGACCTCCTTTAGGCTCTCTTTGGGATTAAGGAAGCATATTAAAACATCTTCCTCAGTCAATTATTGCTTGCAGTCTGTGTTCCTTCCTTGGAATAGAAATTAGACTTCTTCCCATCCTCACATATTCTTCCTGTGAGTCACAGCAGTTTGGTAATACAATGTATTCCAGCCTCCACTGACTTTGAAATTTTTATGTTATACATTGACCAAAAAGAAAATCTAAAAAGACACGATGACAGACCACTTCATGGCTGAGAATTTTAAAGATTTTATAAGTTCCTGTTTGATTGTAACCGCTTGGCTCTTTCCCTGACAATAATTCAAATAGCACATTTTTTTTCAGATTGTGTCTTTCAATAAAGACTTGTGAATCAGGTATGCTGTGTGACCTACAGCCTATAAGCAGGCCCAAAAGAATCAAGTCCATCTAAGGTTAGCAGAGTTCAGCTTAGCACAGGAAGAGACTTGCAGAATCACCTGAGAAAATGTGTTTGGAAGGGAAAAAAAAATCACAGAATTGGATGCCTTTTATGAAGCGCTATTGTAATAAAAGCTGGATATTTGCTCCTTGGCTTTACCTTTTCATAGAAAGAGACAAATAGACACACATGCACTATATATCCATATTATGAATTGTTTATATAAATCTGTGTGTGTGTTCACATCCACATATTTAAACCCATAGACAAAGATAGAACCAGATTTAGTATGGATTGTCAAAAAATGTTCAAATTTACCATGAAAAGATATCTACAAAATGGATATCAACCTTTTTGATTTTGAGATCCTACTGGGGTAGCTAGCAATAAGCAATTTCCATACTTTCCTGGGATGGCAGATGGCAGTGTTGAGGGACAGTTTCAATCATACAGATGGTTATGAAAGCTAGCACTAACCTCTACAGTCCACATGTTGCTTAGCTTATGATGCTTTATAGGCCAGATATATTAATTACACTTTTGACTGACCAGTTTTTCAACTTCTGATGTGCTAGCATAGGTAATACAATTGTTTTTGAAGAAGAGTCATCATGACACAAGGCCACCAGAAACCATGACCAGAGATCTAAGTATAATTAGGCATTCTTAAAAAAAAGTCTGTTAAGCATTGTTGTGAAGATTAATTTCATATTAATACTCTGATATGTATTCTTAATGTCCCTTTCCAGGAAATAACTTGAAAAGATAGCAGTAAAGGTACTCAACACCTTTACCTATTCCCTTAATATGCCTAGCTACTTCAAGGAGAAAGTTCCAACCACATTGCTTCCAAGATATCATAGCTGCTTTACTTCACCCACTATTGTTGTAAGGACAGACTACAAAAGCAATTAAAACTGCAGCTATGAAGGCTTCTGGAGAAGTCCCTACTCCAACCAAAACTACTTCAGATTTGCTTTGAAGTTGGTTACTGTCAATATAGGTCAAATGTAGGTGAGCTGCCTAGGTGAACTCTGTATAACCTATAACTCAAAATACAGCTTATTCTCATTGACTTTTAATATCTCAGCTTGTGATTGGTGCAATAGGAAGCCTGTGTGTGTGTGTGTTTGTTCCTTCTGTAGGACCTGTGCTTGGTGAAGCTGTTCTATGATTAATTCAGATACCATATCTAATTTTTATACTACATCCATGCAATTAATTACCTCTTTCTTTCTTTATCCAACACTGTAATATTCCAATCACTTCCTTTTTAAATTCTATTTTTAGTTGAAAATATATTTTTTCTTCATATAATATATTCTGATTGCCAGTTTTACTCTACCCACTACATGTGGCATGCTGATCCAGTCTCTGTGAGCTTATATGTGTTTCAGTCCCATTGTGCTTAAAAGGCTTTATTTCCTGGGTGTCCTCCAACCATTCTGGATCTTACAATCTATCTTTCCATCTCCTTTTCATCATGGTTTCCTTAGTCCATGGGGAGAGATTTAATGCAGAAATCCCTTTTAGGACTGTGTGTTCCAAGGTTTCTCACTCCAGTTGTAGATCTCTGTGATTGTTCCCATCTACTGCAGAAAGGGGGTTGTCTGAGGATGGCGGAACAGAACATTGATCTATGAGCATAGCAGAATATCATTAGGAGTCATTTTATTGTGACTTTAAAGTCACTTCTTAATTCAACTGGGGAACATACTCAGATGCTGCTACATGGTGTTGCAAAATTAAGCCCATTAAGAAATTTCTAAGCTATCTTTTGCCAATTTATGGCTTTTACAGACAGAGCATTCTGCGTAGTTGTGAAGCCGGCACCAACAATTTTAGTAGGGAAAGACTTACTAAGGTGATGAGGGTAAGAGATGAAGAAAGGCAGCAGCGTCAGAGAAGATGAATGATAATGGAAGTGTAGAGAAGAAGGTGTAGTGGGGGAAGCAAGTATGGAGAAATCAGGAGGCTGTGAAGACTGAACTCTCCAGTCACTGGAATAATTCTAGCGAGCTATCAAACTCACCTGACTGAGATTCTCATTACCCCGTACTTGATAGCAATAACACCAATCACAACTAAGTGCTAAGAGTCTCTACATGTAGGTTTGAGAGCAGCAGTAGTAGTCACTATCTGCCATCGCAAGCAATGACTTCTGTGAGATTTGGATTGCTGGGCACTGAATGCAGGACTATGGACAATCAAGGATCAAGACACTACGCCTCTGATACTAGAGTCTAGATTGTCAGTCTCTGATGTCCTTTGCTTGTTTTTGAGATTATTTTTCCTTACAGTATTTTCCCTTCTCCTTCTTCCCTCCAAACTCTTATACTTTTTTCTGCTCTCCTTCTAATTCGTTTAGCTGTAAGACTCTACCTTTCAGTACTCAGAGCTGTAACTTCCATGTCTAACCTATGGACCCATGGCATTCAACTCATGGGACAACCAACACTAAGGAATCACTGTCTGCCTGTTTATGATTTCCATCTGGGTAACATAAAAGAATCCCAGCCACATAGACTGACCAGATAGACATCTATATCTATATCTATATATGATAGATAGATAGATAGATGGATAGATAGATAGATAGATAGTTAGATAGATAGATGGATGGATAGATCGATAGATAGATAGATAGATAGATGGATGGATAGATAGATAGATAGATAGATAGATAGATAGATAGATAGATGGATAGATAGACAGACAGATAGATAGATAGATAGATAGATAGATGGATAGATAGATAGATAGATAGATAGATAGATAGATAGATAGATAGATAGATAGATATACTGTGATAGAAATGAATGGAAAAAATTTAAAAAACCTGAAATTCCTCCTCTACTACATGTAGAGATTAATTTTAAGAATGTAGACTAAATATGAAATATTAGATTACTGGATAGTTGCAAAGCCTTGTAAATTTGATTAATAAATACTTTATTATATATATATATAAATGGTCTCATTGCCCAGGGAACCTTGGGCTCCCTATACTCAGAATAACCTTGAACTACTGATGCTCCTATCTTTATTGTTCAATTTCTTGAATTATCTGTGTGTCATCATTCATGTTTATTTTCAATTAATATTAAACTTATTTTTGTTTAATAATGTTTAATTTTAAAATTTTAAAATATTAGTTCCTCCAAATAAAGATTTTTTTCAATCTCTCACAACTCCAGAATGAATCACTTCTTGAAATGTAACTTTTCAATGTTTATTCAATGTTGAATTCTACATTGGACAATTGTTGATTATTAGACACTCATATAAGACACTAATATGACTTATCTACACAAAAAAATTACAAGGCTCTATTTTCTTGATGAGTGTAGTTTTCTTCTCAGACCATGTAAAAAATGCAGTTTTGGCTCCCTAACTTATGAAAGCAGAAATACATTGGCTATGTTTTTCTTCACTTTCTAAAACATTAGAGAAAAAGATTGTTGTGAATTCTAAGTTTAGGAAATAAATATGAGGAGCCCTGCTTTTATAGAAAAATTATCACTTAATTTTGTATAGTGCACAGTGAGATGGTGTTCCTCAATTTGAACTTATTATATAGACAAGAGGAATTACTCCCACTAAGCACCATGAAGTCTAACTCTTGAACCACTCATTTTTCCTAGCATCAAAGTGGACTGGAATAGATTAAAGGCAAATCCCAGACTTTAAGAAATGCCTCATGACTGCCTCTTTCTGACCTGAAGACAGTGATATATGACTTCTTCGATGAAAGAAATTTTCTGTTCTCTCTGCTCATGAACTGGGTACTTTTTTATTTGAAAATACGAGTGGTTAATGTTAGCCTTCCATGACTTTGACACCTTGCTTGAGATTAGTGATGACCAAAACTTCAGATACTTTTCTCTATACTTCCAATTGACTAAGTTTTTTAAAACCTGATGTATATGCCTTGATGAAGTTGAAAAATTTAAAAGATTCATTTATTACAAAAATCATAGGTAAAAACACCTGTGAAATTAGGACATGATAAACATCTGATTTACTTTAATTTTCACTTTTTATTATTTGAGATTTTTTGTATGTATATAATATGTTTTGATCAAATCCATCTCTATTACCTTCTGCCCAACCACTTCGTTATCATGCCTAACACATTTCATTCCCAATTTCATGTACTATTTTCCTAAACCCACTGAGTCCACTTAACGTTGCTAGTACATGCATCGGTGTAGAGCCACTGATTGTAGTATGGGAAGCCATTCCGGGTCTGAATCACTGATGGAAACTGTAGCTCAATCAACCACAGCAGCAATTAAGGAGTGGCTCATGAAATCCTAACCTTAAGAAACAACCTACTGGCAATCAGTAACTGATTTACTTTAAGTAATCATGAATATATCCTAGCATGGTATTACCTTAATTGATCAGGGGATGATGTAATTATGCTTCAATTTTAGTAAATTGCAAAAAAATTAACAATAATTTGGATGGGAAAAATAAATATTTGACAGACTAAGAACAAAAATGAAATGATTAGAGAAGATATTTAAAGATCTGTGTAAAGTTTAATGATCTATAACTTTACTTATAACTAGTTCCTGTTGTTTTAAATCTGAAGATCAGAAACAGTCTCATATATGCACACAACAGTCATTGTTAGGAGCCATGTTGAGTCAAACAAAATGTAGAAATCTTTTCAAATACTAAGTATACATATGACAGCTCATGCTGTCAAAGATATAGAAAAATGAGAAAACTCATCCATTGCTGTTGGGACTGCAAATGTGTATAGTTACTACGGAAATCA
>CABHPR010136990.1:13749-26421 GCA_902168415.1 Peromyscus melanophrys | reverse complement strand
AGCCTGGAATCAAAGTGCTCTGGAGTTAGGCCAGAGAGCCCCAGAGCAAACAGGCTCGCTAGACTAGCTGATCATAGAGCTATGGCTTCTGGGAAGAGACTCAATATATAAGGTAGAGAGCAACCAAGGAGGACTCCAGACATCAATCTCTGTCCTCCACACATACAAGCATACATGTAAGCATGTGTGTATGTGTGTGTGTGTGTGTGTGTGTGTGTATACACGCAAACATACCACATGCACATCCACATGCAAAAATTAAAAGACTAAAAGTCAAAAAAGTTCTTACACTAGCTCTCAGTTCCTTCACAATCTCATTGCCCACTGCCTATCTGACTTCTGGTGGCATTCCGCTTAAAGATTCCTGCTCCACCACTCTGGCCTCTCTGCTGTTTTCCACATGTAGTCTGCATACTACCCCTCAGGCCTGTGCATTACCTGGCCCTTACTTCACCCAATAATCCCAAAGCTCACCTATTCACCACCATCAAGTCTTTGCTCAAACGTCACTTTCTCAGTAAAGCAACACTGACCATGTCATCCCAAATCATAATCCCCCACCTTTCCAGTCCTCCTCATGATCTTGCTGTGCCCATCTCAGCTGCTTTTATTATGCTCTAATATAATAATTTCCTTACAGATGTTTGTGCTGGCTAGTGTAATGTCAACTTGACACAAGCTAGAGTTGTTGGAGAGATGGGAACCTCAACTGAGAAATGCCTCCATAAGGTCGGGCCGTGGGCAAGCCTGTGGTTCTCAACCTTCCTAATGTGGTGGCCCTTTTAATACAGTTCCTCCAACCAGAACATTATTTTGTCACTACTTCATAGCTACAATTTTGCTATTGTTATGAATTATAATGCAAGTATCTGATATGCAACATTATTTTGTCAATACTTCATAACTACAATTTTGCTATTGTTATGAATCATAATGCAAGTATCTGACATGCAGGATAGCTGATATCTGACCCCCCCCAAAGGGGTCACAACCCACAGGTTGAGAACCACTGCTGCAGGTCACTTTCTTTTTTTTTTATCTTTTTATTTATTCTTCTCTCATATAATACATTCTGACCAAAGTCTCCCCTCCCTCCACTCCTCCCAGTTCCCATACACACATTTCCCTCTCCCCCAGATCCACTGCTCTTCCATTTCCCTTCAAAAAAAAAGAGCAGGCCTCCCAGGGAAATCAACAGACTAGGCACATACCATCATATCAAAGCTGGACAAGGCAACCCAATAGGAGGAAAATGGTCCCAAGAACAGGTAAAAGAGTCAGAGACAGCCCCCACTCCCACTGTTAGGAGTCCCACAAAAACCCCAAGCTAAACAACCACCACAAAATACATGCAGAGGACCTAGCGCAGACCCATACAGGCTCCATGATTGCTGCTTCAGTCCCTATGAGCCTCTGAGCCCTGCCTTGTTGATTCTGTGGGTTGTGTTCTCCTGGTGTCCTGGAGCCTTCCAGCTCCTACAATCCCTCCTCTCCCTCTTCTGTGTGGTTCCCCGAGCTCCAAGGGGAGGAACCCAATGGAGGTCTCCAATTTGGACTCTCCTTAGGCCTAATGTTTGGTTGTGAGTCTCTTGCATCTGCTCCTATTAGCTGCTGGAGGAAGCCTCTCTGATGATGACTGGGCTAGGGACTGATCTATGAGTAGAGTAGATATCATTAGGAATCATTTCAATGGTTGTTGTTGTTTTGGTTTGGTTTTGGTTTTGTTTCGGACCAGTCATGTCTGGTTCTACCTGACATGTTAGGTCTCTGCGCCATCCAGTTTCGGGTTCCTGGCCATCCAGGCAGTGTTTGGCTTGCGTTCCCTCTCCTAGTGTGGGCCTCAAGTTAGACCAGTGATTGGTTGGCCACTCCCACAAGCTCTGAGCCACCATTGTCCCGGCACTTCTTTCAGGCGGGGACGGGTTGTAGGTCGAAGGTTTTGTGGCTGGGTTGGTGTCCCAGCGCCACCACTGGAAGCCTTGCCTGGTTACACATGGTTGACTCAGGCTCCCTATCCTCCATGGCTAGGAGTCCTCACTAGTGTCACCCTCATAGGTTCCAGGAAGTGTCCACGGCTCTTGGTTTTCACATCACCTCCCGAATGGCCCCCAATTCCAGTAGTCTCTCCCAGTACTCTCTCCCTCTGTCCCTCCCTCTCAACCTGATTGCCCTTATTCCCATCCCTACCACCCCCAGTCCACCTGCAAAATCTATTCTATTTCCCCTTCCTAGGAAGATCCATGTGTTCCTCCCCTCTATCTTCACAGCCCTCCTTGTTACTTAGCCTCTCTGGGTCTGTGGATTGTAGCGTGATTATCCTTTACTTTACAGCTAATATCCACTGATCCAGCTAATATCCAGCTAATATCCAGTGAGTACGTGCTGTGTTTGTCTTTCTGGGTCTGGGTTGCCTCATTCAGGATTTTTTTTTTCTAGTTTTATCCATTTGGTAGGGCATTTTCTTAATTAATGATTGGTGGGGAAGGAATCAGCCCATTGTGGGTGGTGTCATCCCTGGGCTAGTGGTCTTCGGTTCTATAAGAAAACAGGCTGAGCAAGCCATGAGAGCAAGCCAGTAAGCCGGTGTCCTCCATGGCTTCTGTATCAGCTCCTGCTTCCGGGTTCCTGCCTTGTTTGAGTTCCTGTCCTGACTTCCTTCATTGACGAATAGTGATATGGTAGTGTAAACCACAAAAACTCTTTTCTCCCCGAGTTGCTATTAGCCATGACATTTCATCACAGCAATACTAACCCTAAGATAATGTTTATTGGCTGCTTAATGCCCCTCCCCCAGATACAGATGCCATAGAGAAAAAATAAAGTCAATTTCTCTAATTCCGTGTCACTAACATACAGAAGTATGTGGGGAGTGGATGCTGAACAGGGTTTATTTTCAACTGAATGAAAAAATAATAAAGCATATAATATAAAAGAACCTAAAGTAAAGAAGTAGGACAAAGCCAGTAATAGTTCTGAATATTCTATTTGCAAGAGAAAAGGAAAAAGTGGTTTTTGTATCCATGTACTTAAGGCAATCTGGAAGCCGACAGGGAAAGCTAATATCACCATTAACCTGTGGAAGGGTGCAGGCAAGAGTGTACTGCAATTGTTTTGGTTTAAACTATGTGAATTGTTGCTTATTCAATTTTTTTTCAGTCTTTTGAGACAGGGTCTCTATGTAGTCCTGGCTGTCCTAGAACATGCTATGTTGACCAGGCCACCTTGAACTCACAGAGATCTTCCTACCTCTGCCTCCTGAATGCTGGGAGTAACAGTGTGCTCCACCATGCCTGGCTATTAATTTATTTTTTTGTAAGAAGAAGCTGATATCATGATTCCCAGACAAAAATCTTAACAGTAGCTGTGAGGAGAGCTCGAGAATTTGTGGTTTGAACAAGCTCCTCACCCTTCAGGCTCTTCCTGGGTGCTCCATGGGCCACACACTGAGAAATCTGTCACCTTCTTTCTCCTGGTCTGGGAAGCTCTGCAGAATGTATAGCAGGAGCAAGGCTTCCATTTGGAGCTTAAGTAGATGGCTGATTGCAGAGATAAAGGGCGGGGCTTCCATGAACATTGGGCACCTCTTAGCTACACCCAAAAGGTAACTCCTTAGGTGAAGAAAATGGGGAACAGCAGACTCCATCCATACTCACACAAGGCAGCCTAGAAAGGTCCCCATCTTTGACTGAGGCTGCATTTCAGAAGTCTAAAATGTTTACCTTTTCAGCAAGAGTGAACTCAAGGGCTGCTCAAGTTTCTCTGCTTAGGGGAGGCACATGCCAAGCCCCTTTTGTTTTAGCCTGTGCGTTCAATCAGCAAAATGCCTTCTGATTCGCAAAAGAAAGGCACTTCTCAGCACCCCTCCTAGAAACGAGAAAGGAACAGTGAAACTCAAGACTCCTCTGTTTCCTTTGCTGCCTTTCAGAGGAGCATCATTTGACTGTTACTCAGTAACCCCAGGAAAACTGACAGAGAGACAAAAGTAAAAAGATACACATGAAGGGACTGAACCTGCCAAATCCAGAATATCTTCCCATTGAAAAGCAACCTCGACCTTATTAACTTGACAATGATTCCCAAAGGAAAGGGAAAATTTAATAAGGAAGAGGAAAAATCCAGTATTTCATGAGCCATCACTTCCCCAGGATAATAAATGTGAACCAATGCTTTCAATGTGTTTACTTCCAAACATGCCTCTTGCTATCTCTGGTTGGACCTCTCAGGATGACTATTTTTGGAGCCCATGCTCTGATAAGGCTTCTAATTGACTTCAAGAATCTGCCATGCCTTTGACATTTTATGGACTCCACTTAAATTAATAGCTTCATTGGTCCCTCGTGAGTTTCTTCTTCAAATTTCTAAATCCAATCCTGGATTTCTGTGTCTCGGGCAGGCTAATTCTGGAATGTGGAGATGGGAAATACAAGCAAGGGGTGAGGTCAGCTCTCCCAGCGTACTCGGTCTGCCAGGGAGATGATAGCTGGCAGGTAGGAAGGTTTTCTGAAGTGGTTGGTGTGGGTTTTCCTATTTCTCAGTCCTACCCATCTGTCCGGTGACTGAGTCACTGTGACATGATGCAGCAGGGAAGGGCTGTGGGGGAAGTGCACATGCTCACTCTCAGTGAATCGCAGCTTGGATGCTGCCACCGCCGAGGGAAAGACTTGATTAATGACAGACTTGTTCAACATCAAAAAAGAACAAAGACCAGATTTATTCTCGGCATTCCCTTTCATAAGGGCTCCCTGTGTGACATGGTGATTAATTTATAGACTTGCAGGAGAGTATGTAACTTAGGAGGAGGGACACACACGGGATCGTCAGAAGACACCCTCTCCTGGAAGGGGATATAAGGGAGGCAAAGGTGAGAGCTGGTGTCACCTAGTTACTCTCCCAGGTGTGTAGAGACACACTATCTTTGTGAAATGAGCTGAGGTGTCTAGGAAGGGCTTCAAACTGAGGCTGACCTGGCCGGTGGCTTCCGGAACTTGCTTGTGGCTGGCTGGGACTCGCTTGTCACTTCAGTGGTGGGTGATTGTGATCTCCCCCCACCCCAGGGCCAAACAAAAGCCTTGGGACGTGTAAGCAGGGCAGGAGAGAGAGGGGCGTTATTTCTGGACATTAGCAACATTCCTGCCCAGGACACACCCTCACCCTCTCCCCCTCCCCAGCAGCCGCTGGATCCTTTTCTACCTCTCTCCCTCTCTCTCTCTCTTCCTCTCGCTCACTCGCTCACACCCGGCGCACACGCGCCCCTCTGCAGACGCGGTGCACTCGCGCGGCTGCAGTCCAGCTGCTGGCTCGGTCAGCGGGACGGAGGACCCACGTCCTCTGCGTCTCCACCGCAGGCTGCCGGGAGCCCAGCGCTAGGCGACCCGGCTGCCCGTGCACGCTCCTCCTGCTCCGCGATCTCCAGCCCTCTAACTGCACGCGGAGGGCAGGCGGGATCCGAGAGAGCCCAGCGGAGCTTCTTCGGCGGCGGGGTGTGCGGAGCGTGTTTGGTGCCCAGCTGGTAAGTGGCAGCGTTGGACCGGTGCAGAGCCGCGGTGCTGAGCACGGCCCTCCGGATCCCTGAGCACCCCTTACAGGGCGCGCGCAGGCAGAGGGTCCTACTCCACGCCAGACTTCTCTGTTGTTAGGGCTGGGTGGGGGAGGGGAGAAGGGCGTGAGGTTACATCTCTGCCCTCTTTGTCCACCCTCAACCCCCTTTTTAAAACGCTCCTTTCTTCCACTGCACACCCCTGGAGCACGTTGGGATGGGTTTTCGTCTAATTTCTCATCTGCTGCACCCCTGGCTGAACTAGAAGGAAAGTTTGACAACGCCAGCCGCTTCTGACAGCCTGAGCCACTCAGCGGGCTGAATGAGCTCTAGCTGGAAACGCTCTATCTCAGGGAAAGTTTGAGGTTGATTTTTTGTTTGTTTTGGGTTTTTGTTTTGTTTTTTATTGTTGGTGGTGGGTTTTTTGGTTTTTTTTTCCTCCTCTTAAAAAATCTGGGCGGTTTTCACCCTTTGCTGTCCTTCAGATCTCCTGAAATTTGTTTGTTTTCTTAGGTCTCACTGGATTGCAAGTCCTTTGTCTAACCAAATCTAAAGCTACTTTCTCTGCTCCCTTTTTTTCTTGGAAGCCCTTTGGACTGAGTCCCTCCCTCATTAGTTAGCATGCAGTTGGCTGTGGTTCTGGAGAACAAGTGGCAGGCAGAATACAATAGGGAAGAATGCATTCCTGATGACTTCTCTAGCATGGAGAGACGGAGCACAGAAAAACTGGCCTCCCCCCCCCCCCGCGCGCGCCCCCTGCCCCCCGCGTTTGCATTACTTGTCATGTTTTACAAGGATTCGATTTGGGGAAATTCTGGAAATGATCGATTCCAGAAGCGACCAGTATTTCTTTTAGGGAGATTTCCTACAATCTACCTGCATCAAAAGCCTATATTCAGATCCAGGCACCTGATAAGCCAAATTCAGAATTCACCTCACAGTTCCCCGACTAGTGGTAGGCTTCTGATGAAGGGGAAGGGTGGTGTGCTGTGCAGCAGGCGACAAGAGGGAGGGCCATCTGAGCAAGGGGCTGTTCTCCAAGGATAGCTGGGTTTTGCTCCCCGCCCCACCCAACCTTCTGATGATTGACAGAATCATCAGGATACTGGAATGTAGCTTAACATCCTAGCAAGTTCACGTTGAATTCCTAACCACAGGATGAAAACAGTCTTTGAATAGCCCTTCTTAACACTTCCAAGTAGAGCTCAGCAAAATGCATGTTTATTTCTGTTGCTGATAAATCCATGGGAAATCTCTACAGAACCCAACAATTTGGGGGGGGGGGGGAGAAAGAAAAAAAGAGTCCTAGGCTTATAACTGCCCACCTAATAGCAAACAGGTTATTTTCAGTAGCCTGGGAGTCTTGCATTTTCTACTCACCATTGTTTTAGAGCTTACAGAAAGATATGACCAGCATGCATTTGGGCTATTCCCACCCGCAGTTGAAATGAACAGTTATCCCTAGTGTATCTGATGAGAAAGATTGTTGCCACACACATTACCAGGATGTAAAATAACATGTCTCAGAAAAGATTATAGCTAGTAGACATACATATCTATAGTTACAGTACATTTTTTTTCCTTTGTCACTTGAGGGGTGAGACCTACTTTGAACATCACAGCGTTTACATTTGCAGGGTGATAATTTTGTTTTATGATTTTGCTGGCTCCTCTGCCCCTTTCACTGCAAATCTCCCTTTACTAGAATCGGCAGTGATGATTCTGGAGGGCTAAAATTAGAAAGTTTTGGGGGTCCTTTAGGCATATCCTTCTTGTCTCCTAGAAGTTCTTCAAGGCCTCCCTTTAAATGCTCACTTTAGCAATCGCTGTAAGATGATAGCTAGGTACTCTAAAATAGCACTTTTATTTGGAACATGTTTTTCCCTCAAGCCTTAATCATGCTTTGCCAATGTATGTTGAACTTAGATTCCCAGAGGTGCCTACAGGCATGCTCAATGCATTTACCAGCCCTTCAAAGACTGTGTGCTTAACTCTTTGAAGAGTTCCTTTAAAAAAATAAAAATAAAAATAAACAAACAAAAGATCCAGTTGCACTTGCAAAACATAAGGCTGGGTCCTCTGATGTGGCAGCAGAAGGCAGTCACAAGGGTTTTGTTTGTGCCTGGGACAGCTCAGCTAGGTGTCTCGTAAATTAATCATGAATTGAATAATTGATTTCCAACACCTTGAACTGCTCTTAACTCCTCAGCTGTACCTATAAAGACAGATTACTACAGAGATCTAGTTCTCTTAGAACTCCAGTTAAGGGTTACCAGCTGATTTCACAGTTGGGTGGCGTATACACCTCACATGCTCTATGAAACACCTGGACATAACTTCAGGCTCTCTTGGCTGTCCTGTTTCCAGGGCAGCCTCAGTGGGTGACCTTCCCATTCCTTCCTTGGTCAGCTCTGAGACTGGTGGGGCTGATGGACACAACGGGTTTCTGTAAATGTAATTAAACATGCCTCTGCCAGCCTGCCTGTGGTATTTGTGAGTGTTTTCATAAGGAAAACTGTTCTGGGGCTCTATTTGCCCACTGTGGTTTGTGTCGTGTTGCGAGGCTGTTCTGCAGCCCTTGCAGTTTTGTGTGTGTGTGTGTGTGTGTGTGTGTTTGTGTGTGTGTGTGTGTGTGTGTGTGTGTGTGTGTGTGTGTGTTTCTGGAATGATTGAGACATGATGTCATGTGCTATCTCAGTGCTGAACTTTCAAGGCTCTTGCTGGGGTCTGTGCGCCTGGGGGGCAGGGGTGGGGTGGAAGCTCTCTCAGAGCGAGCGCACTTGGTAGCGACTCCCCGTCTGCTCCAGCACATTCCATTGCCTGGAGACCAAAGCCACCAAATGATTTGCGGTCAGAGTGATTTGGGACTGGTTAGAGATGATTTAAAAGGAAGGTTATGGGCACATGAAGTGTAGGGTAAGAAAATATATTTTACTACTTTATTGAGACCACATGGCTCCAACTTCAACTTCTTTTTAACATGGAAATTGTTGAGTGAACTGGCTCACAGTGGTCCCTCCCCCCATTTTTTTTTCCTTTTTTATGGCTTGCAGCAAAAAGCAGACCTCCTTATTTATTGTAAGCTTGACCTTCCCCTTTCTGGAAATTGGAAAAAAACGGGAAAATGGATCAAATGGCTACACTCTTTGGATCACTGGTGAAGAAGAGACCCCACTCTTCTCAATAAGTGGAAGAAGGATATCTAATAGTAGGCTTGGAAGAGCATCCGTTGCACAAGAAGCAAGTGCCAGGTTGAACAAAGGGTCACAGAATGTCAGTTCTGGAGGGACATGTTACTTGATAAGTGGAAGGAATGATTTGGGTCAACCCCCTGAGGATTCAGTATACCCTATGATTAATAACGGAGCCAAACGAAACATACAATCTTCCCTAATACACAGACAATGGTGAATGAGCTCAGAGACCATGGTCCTCTTCTCATTAGCGGTCTTTGGAGACACATAACCCTTGGACCCATGCTTCACTACCACCACCTTCTAAGCAGATCATCGTAGACTGGCACAGCCAACCACCTATCACCACCAAACAAGTGAGCGAATCTCCGTCCAGCATGAACCTAAAATGCCTGTTATTACTTCAGTCTGTGGCTTACACCCATCCTATTTCAACCAAAGTATGTGCCATAACCTAGTAGCCAAAAAGCTACTTAAAAGCCAGATCTCAACTCCAGCTTGATGTTACGAGTCTGGTTAAAGAAGCTATGCTGCATGGAAAGCTCACTTGTGAACATGACCCATCTAGTAGCAGCCATCATCTTGGCATCTGAGAACCATCACTATAATATTATGGAAGGGAGCTTGTGATGTCCCTAACAAGTCATCATAATTGCTGCTCTGCAGCTCTGCTGTCTAAGTCAATCTGGATTCCCATGGTTGGAGCCTGTGTGCATCCAAGAGTTTGAAAGAAAGCATGTGGAGGTCAGATTCATGTGGTGGCTTATGAGAAAACCTTCTGACCACAGAAGGGGGTGGGAAGAGGAGACAGTACTGGATGATGGAAATCAAATGGCCCTGGAATTGAAGATTCTGGTTTGGTTTGCCATCATATAACCTTGGACAAATGAAATAAAAATGCAACATATTGGGCAGGCTTGGACTATGTTTTATCATTTTCTTGTGTTCTTCATAGATGTAGTATCCTTAGACACTAGACACAAAACAAAATAGGTAGTGTTATCTCTATTGTACAATTATGGAAACTGTAGTTACAGGGGTTATTGACGTTTTCAAGGTCATATGGCAGATCAGTGTTGGAATTTGGTCCCAAATTCAGAACTTTTAAAACTTCAAATCCCATATTCTTTCCACTGCAGCAGGCAGCCCCCACAACTCTTAACCTCCATGGACCTTACTCTCCTCATTTGCAAGAATGAGGCATTTGGCTCAGAATAGGGTAGACCATTCCAAGTTAAAATTCTGTGTCTGATGAATCACTGGCTGGAAAGAACTTGAAGAAATCACTTAGTCATATTCCTTACTTGCAGCAGGACTCTATCTATTCTAAAAGGAAAATATAGATCTTTTCTTACAACCCAGTGCAGAAAGGGGCCTGGCCCAGGAGAGTGTGTGAGCACACAGCGCAGAGAGAATGAGAGAAGTGGTATGTCAGTGCCCTGTGGAAATCTGGGCTTTCATGCTTTGAAGTTAGGGTCTTGCCTTAATAGAAGCGGATGTTGAGGGGCTAAGGGTGTGGTTTAATTGGTAGAATGCATCACCTAACATGCTCAAAGCCCAGGGCTCAACAGCTAGCCCTGCATAAACCATGTGTGGTGTATACACCTATAATCTTAGCATTTAGGGGGTGGAAGAAGATCAGAAATTCATGGTCATCCTTGGCTATATAGAGAATTTAAGACCAACCTGGGATACACAAGACTCTGTCTTTAAAAATAATAATAATAATAATGATAATGATAGCTAACACTGTGTCAAAATTTACAGTAAAGGTGTCACTAGCACACATTACTGGGTAGGAAGGAATTGTTCTAAGAGGAAGTTGGGACCCGTGCAGCTACTAAGGGCTCCAGGAGGAGGTGATCACTGAAACAGCGATGGGAACATTTCTATTTAAAGGAACAAACCTAACCCTCTCTATCTGGCGGGAGTGGCGAGCAGATGACCGAGTTCCACTGGCTCTTGGTTGGTTTGTACTGTTGGCATTGGCACAGTGAGAATGAGAAGGGACTCCAGTTGAAGGTGCTGCCTACGAGTACAGGAGTTGAGAACCTTAGCATTTCTTCCCTGTCTCCCAGCACTGTTTCTGTGACAAAACCGCCAGAGTCCACCAGTCATTTTGGAAAATGGCCAGCAATCAGACTTAACCCCACCTTGCTCAGCTAACTTGGCTATAATTTTTAAAACATTAATCATTTTTCCAACTTCTTCTTGTTTCATTTCCAGGAAGTAGATGTTATAAAAAAGACAATGACTTCGGGGACAGATGTGAATAACTATTACAACTCCATAGCTTACATAGACAAGGCATCAACTGCTCACCTGTGAAATGGACTAACTGTGCCTACATTAATGTTTGATATTCCTTAGAAATTAACCCTGGAACACAGGTCAATGGGCTATGTAAAAATTAGTTTGCATCATTAGGAATAGTCCAGATTCTGGCCCTTTCTTTAATCTGTGAAATCACTGATAATCTCCTACTTTGTCTCAATTGCATTCTCAGCCAAAGATCAGTTTTCTTCATGTTTACTTCGGGTCAGGCACATAGGTTTTTTTAATCTTCAAAAAATGTCATGCAGTAGCTATCCCCATTTCAGTATCCTGAGTGAGAACCTGTGTTCCTGTTCATGGGATGGTGTTTCTCATTGTGTTTGAACATGGAGGAAAGATTAGCGAGATCCCCTGACTTCTTCCAGAAGGGTACTGATCTGCAAAGCTCCTCCCTCCTAATAATATCATCTTAAGGGTAAGACTTCAACGTATGAGCTCTGCAGCCACACCAACATTCACATCAAACTATCAGTGTATTCTGGAATGACCCCCCAGTCCCTCCTCTCCCTATCCTCATTCCTGGGTGGCTTCCTGGTATCCCTCACACTCCACTCCTGCTCCCCACATCCCTCTCTCTGGAACAGCCCTCATTCTCTCTTTTGCCTCTTTCAAAGACAGGTAATCCTCCAGAAGACCTTGTAGCTCTCTGCGATTTGCCCACCTCATGACATAAGCCCATCAAACAGGTGTCCTATCATGGCACATGGGAATGAATGCCCAAAGCCCCCTCCAGCACATTTATTATTCTCTTTACAGTGGCCAGAAAACTTTGGCATGTTAACTACAACTACCATGCTGCTCTCACATATGAATGTGTGGAATTGTGAAAGACCTTGGAATTCACCTGGTCGGTTATATTTATTTCACACACAAGGAAACTGAATTACAGAAAAGCTGACTCCCTAGCCCCCAACTACAACTCTGTCCCCAATCTGGGGTAGGTTCCAAATCCAGCTACTATTGTTTTTCAAATAATTTCCAATCTATTGCTTTTTTCTTGGCCTGCATATTCCTGTCTGATGTGCCCCCATTAGAGTTTGTATCTAGAATGTCCAACACCAGCTTGAATTTTGAGGGCTTGGTCCCCAGCATATGGTACTGTTTTGAAGACTCCAAAAACCATCAGGATGTATAGCCTACCTAGAAGAAGTGGGTCCCTAGAAGTATTCCTTTGAAGGTTCTATTTACTCCTGGTCACAGCCCCACACCCTGTAGTTGATTATTTTTTTCTATGGTTTTGCTTTTTAGTCTTTGGTCTTTTGGGGGCCTATCACCCAGTTCCCAAATAAATCACACATGGAGGCCTTTTCTTAGTTATAAATGCCTGGCCTTAGCTTGGCTTGTTTCTTGTCATCTTTTCTTAACCCATTTTAGCCCATCTACCTTTTGCCTCTGGGCTTTTACCTTTTTCTATTTCTGTATATCTTTCTTTCTTACTCCATTGCTGGTTGTGTGCCTGGGTGGCTGGCCCTTTGCATCTTCCTCCTTCTCTTTCACTCCTTGATATTTCTTCTCACAGATTTCTTCTATTTATTCTCTCTGCCTGCCAGCCCCACCTATCCTTTCTCCTACCTTGCTATTGGCCATTCAGCTCTTTATTAGACCATC
>CABHPR010136990.1:0-13349 GCA_902168415.1 Peromyscus melanophrys | reverse complement strand
GGTGTTTTAGACAGGCAAAGTAACACAGCCTCACGGAGTTAAACAAATGCAACATAAAAGAACACAACACATCTTTGCATCATTAAACAAATGCTCCACAGCACAAACAAATGTAACACATCTTAAAGTAATATTCTACAACACCCTTTACATCCTGGTCCACCATCGTGTGAGCAGCCAACTCAGTTCCTACTACCACAGCAGAAGCTGTTTGCTCTGCCTCTCAGCTACAGTGGACTGAAACCCTGAGTCAAAATCAATCTTTCCTCTTATTTATTGTTTCTAATATGTGTTTTGGTTACAACAATGCAAAAGTTGAATGCAGATTATTTGGCAAGCATTTGGAAAGGTGTCTTTCTCTCTTTGCACGAGCAAATTCAGAGGACAGATTTTGACAGGAAGGATTTTTGTTTTGCTTCTCATGTAACCCTTCTGCTAGACTTAAGCATGGTTTTTCCTCAAGAACATCTGGTGATTGTCAACTTTAGCTCCTGGAATGGAAGAGTCGAGTCCCCGTAGCTTTCTTCTCTTCAGATTAAATCACCCCAGCTCCTTCTGCTTTCCCACAGTGGTTCTTCTCCAGAACGTTCATCATCTTTATTTCTATCTGTTGAACTAAGTCCAAGGACTCTATGCTTCACAAACTGTGAAGTCCAGCACCGGACAAAGGAGGCCCATAAAGGTATGATAAAGTGGCAATGACCTCACGGTTCCTTCAGACTGTGCTTCAACCAGTGCAGCCAAGGCTCACATTCATGTTTGGTTCTGGCTGGACCTCATGGGCTCATTTTCAGCTTATTATCCTCATTTGGCGAGACACTGCTTATGTGTGTGTGATAATGATCATCTCCCTTCCAGGATCATCCAGAACCTTTCCTACTGAGTTGTTTTTTCCTTGGTCTCTCGCTGTTTCTCTAATTCATCAACTCACTGGGGACTCTAATGTGATTCCATTTGCTTTTCCATTTCTTAATTCTTAACACCAGCTACTGCCCCCCCCCACACACACACAGTATATCCATTTACCCCTAATGAAAGCAGACCCCAGAAACTTCCATTCCCTCACAGCTCTTCTCCCTTATAGATCCATAATGTGAAAAGCAAGTTGGTCCATCTCCCATTACCAGGTACTCCAACTGACTATCAGACGAGGTTAGAAACTCTTAACAGAATAGACCACCAAAGAGCCATGTAGGAAATGCATAGTTAGAGGCTATAACATAGGTAAACTGAAAACCAATATCTGTATCAAGTCTGTCTTAGTTATGTGGCAGTTTACAAGATTCCACTGTAGCCCAGAAACATAGTAATTGCAAACACTTTGTACTTACAAATGGCATTTACCTTCGTTATCTTCAACAACCCATGTACAGAAATTGACTGTCCCCAGGTTTGAGGTGAAGAACTCAGGCTCAGTGAAATAAAGTGATTTTCAAGACTACCCAGGGACAGAATTCAAGTGTGCTGTCATTAAATGTCCAACACTCTACTATATTTCCCTTTTCTAAAGTCTTGGAATTTCAAAATACAAACAACCCCCTCAAAAAACACCCAATTCCTAACAAGTGGGATGCTTATCAAAAATACAGATTCTAGGACCAAGGCTTCGAGACACACTGATTTCTGAGCCAGAGTGGAACTCTGAAAATATATAGTTTATTTTATTTTACCTTTCTTTTTGCAAAGTAAAGAGTGCAAGTTTTTTAATCAGGATTTGGGGGAGGCGTCTTTCTCCCTGCATGACCCCAGGCTCACCTCAAGGTTACTATGCAGCTAAGAATGACCTTGGACTTCTAATTCTCCTACCTTCCAGAGTGGTAGGTACGGTACAGGAATGCACCACCTTGATGGGCTTATGTAGAATCATGGACCAACCCCAATGTTTCTTACGTCCTAGGCAAGCACTGTACCAAGTAAACTTATGTAGCCTGGAGCAGTATCCCAGCCTGGATCTGAATTTTATCAAGCTATTTAGACGGTCTAGAAGAAGACCAGGCCCATTAAATAAAACAGATTTGCCTTTGTACATGACAATCAGCAGGGGAAAAAAAATCCATAATCCATACAGGAAGGCCCCTGGCTTCCCTGCATCCATGGCTGTGGCTCGCAGAGCCAGCTACCTGTTAAATCTGCTTTGGGCCCCTTTTGATTTTTCTGTTTCTGTGTGTGTGTGTGTGTGTGTGTGTGTGTTGCAAGTGTTTGTGTATGTGTGTTTTAAGACACAGGTGTACATGTATGAGAGAGAGAGAGTTCATATGTGTGGAGATGCATCTGGAAACCACAGGCGGATGTTAGAATCATTTTCAATGGTTCTTTTCTTATTCATTGAGGTAGAGTCTCTCAGCCAAACCTGGAGCTCATCTATCTGGCTAGTCACTAGCCAGCTTGCTCTAGGGATCCTATCTCTATCTTCCCGTGTTGAAATTACAGGTGATTTGCCGAGCTACCCAGCGTTTGTGTAGATTCCGGTCAACGTGCTGGCATGGCGAGTGCTTAACCCCCAACAGCACTAGGCCTGTCAGTATTACCAGCATGCTTTACTTTTCCCTTTTGAGTCCTCTGCCGTGGCTTCCCATTTGGGTTGTAGACAAACAGCACCTGACTCTGTCCTCTGCAGCTCCAGATCAGAAGACATGTCCAACAATGCCTTCGCGTAGACCTGAATCCTGAAAGATGAGACGGTCTGAGGGCTTTCATGAAGTCTTGCATTGGTACCCTTTTAAGTGCACACACACACCCGGTACTAGTCACGCTTCCATTTCTGTGATTAAACACTATCCTACTCAGGATTACTACTGATGTGATGAAACACCATGACCAAAGCAAGTTGGGGAGGAAAGAGTTTATTTATCACTGTTCATCGCTGAAGGGAGTCGGGATAGGAATTCAAACAGGGCAGAAACCTGGATGCAGGAGCTGACAAAGAGACCATGGAGAAGTGCTGCTTACTAGTTTGCTCTTCATGGCTTGCTCAGCCTGCTTTCTAATAGAACCCAGGACCATCTGCCCAGGGATGCCACCACCCACAGTGGGCTGGGCCCTTCCCATCAATCACTAATTAAGAAAATGCCCTACAGCCTTGCCTGTAGCCTGATCTTATGGAGGCATTTTCTCAATTGAGATTCCCTTCTTTCAGATGGCCCTAGCCTGTGTCAAGTTAACATTAAACTAGCCAGCACACCAACCTTAGCATCACTCACAAAGTATGCAGAAGAAAGCATCATAGCCAGTTCAAAGTCTTACCCCACAGATAAGTTCAAAACCCATTGTTCTTTACAATCCAGGTGCTTCCATAGACTAATACAAGGCTGGGCTGGGCAGTGTAGTGAGCATTACTTGGGTACCAACAATACACCAGGCACTGTGCTGACTCCTTCCCATGAACTGTGTCTGTTTACCTCCTTGCTGATAAGGTGCATGTTTAAGGTGATTCTCTGTGAGGCTCTCAAGGCACCTTGAAATTGGGTGCCTGGTGAACTGTAAAAACTGACAGAGACCTGCTATCTACCAGAGAAAGTTGTGTCTTCTGGGTGTTGTGGAATATTACTTTAAGATGTGTTACATCTGTTTGTGCTGTGGAACATTTGTTTAATGATGCAAAGATGTGCTGCATTCCTTTATGTTGCATTTGTTTAACTCTGTGAAGTTGTGTTATTTTGCCTGTTAAAACACCTGGCGGTCTAATAAAGAGCTGAATGGCCAATAGTGAGGCAGGAGAAAGGACAGGTGGAGCTGGCAGGCAGAGAGAATATATAGAAGGAGAAATCTGGGAGGGGAGGAAGAAGGAGCAAGGAAAAGGAGAGGAGGACTCCAGGGGCCAGCCACACAGCCACCCAGCCACACAGCCACACAGCCACACAGCCACACAGCCACACAGCCAGACATAGGGTAAGAAGGAAAGAACAGGTATATAGGAATAAAGAAAGGTAAAAGCCCAGAGGCAAAAGACAGATGGGGATGATTTAGGTTAAGAAAAGCTGGCAAGAAATAAGCCAAGCTAAGGCCAGGCATTTATAATTAAGAATAATCTTCCATGAGGATTATTATTTGGGAGCTGGGTGGCAGGTCCCCCCAAAGAGACAAAACAATCAACTACATTTTGGTGTTCCAACGTGGGGCCATAGAAAGCTGAACAACATCTGGGCACAACAGCAAGAGGTGTCAGGCCAGATTCTTTTATCAATGTTTCATCGAAGAGGAGGAGAAGCTGGGCTGTGGTGATGCATGTCTTTAATCCCAGCACTTGGGAGGCAGAGACAGGTGGATCTCTGTGTGTTCGAGGCCAGCCAGGACTGCCAGGACTGCACACAGAGAAACCCTGTCTTGGAAGAAAAAAAAGAGAGAGAGAAGTCTGGAAGACAAAATTTATCTGAGCTCAGAGCAAACAAACAGTGGTTGAAAACTTACATGGAGACACATGTGAACCCCCAGTTTCTGTTGACAGGCCCCATCACTGCCCTTTTTACATTCCTTTTCTCAAGTGTGAGAATCTTTTCACAGCATGCTTGCCACTTCCTGTTCTGCATCAGAAACATCCAGGTTGTTGTGGTAGATGGACAGGAAACGAAAATAAGATTTGACAGCAGTAACACTGCCAAGTGCTACCCTCTCATTGGTCTCTGTTATCCTGTGACACCCCGAAGAGACATTTCCAAGTGCAAGTGTCCTGAGAGGTTGTCAGGCATGTGCCTCGATTTGAGAGCTTTGGGGGAAGATGGGAAAGTGCTTGGGACTGGAGAGAGGAGTGTTTTGAGCCTTGTGAAGACTAGCCTCAGAGCCTTAGAACATTGTCAATATACAAAACCTTAAGGGTGTTTGGTTGGTGTGTGTGTGTGTGTGTGTGTGTGTGTGTGTGTGTGTGTGTTGTTTGGTTTTGTCTTTTTGTTGTTCTTTTTAAAGAAACAGTTACCTGTTGTGTTATAACTTGAAAGGTTTTGGAACAACACTAATGTTAAATGGCTTATTTAAGGATCGCAGGGCATTAGGGAAATTCTACACTCTACCCGTGATTAGGGCAAGTTCAACTAAAAAAAAAAAAAAAAAAGAGGCTGGTTTGCTAACCACAATGGAAGAATTGCATTTGGGTGGAATTCTTATCCAGATTGCATTGTCTGACTTGAGGATAACACACAGGAACAATATGGGCTTTTTCTTTCTTTTGGTTTTGCTATTAAGCTACAGGGAGCTTGCCATCTGGAACTGGCCTTGTAGTGTTAACAGTTATTGTAGCCACCTGGCCATGATGGCTTGCTGTAAGGTCTTGCTGCTGCTGAGCATAATGTGAAGAGCACAGTGTGCCCTGTGTGATTTCCTTGTGTTAACCTGCATGCACACGCACCAAGCTACACATCGAGGTACCCAATAAGTCCTTCCAATACACTCTGAAATGTTACCTGCTGGAAAAATAAAAGTCCCCTGCGCCAATGAACCCCAGTTAGGAGAACAAGCCCAGTAAAAACTATCTGAAACATCAGAGTGAAGCTACCATTGAATTCCCATGTGTGGTTCCCAGAGGTCCAGCAAAACCTTGAAAGTAGAAGCACAGATTGCCAGTCCAGTTTCTCATGAAGATTTTTACTTCACTAATATTAGATAGCCTGTACTGTGCTCTAATGGAGAACTTCTTCACACTTAATTTCTTCTTTGTTCTAATAATCCTAGGAAAGAAGCAGTTATTATCCCCATTTCCTGATTAAGAAACTGAAGCTAAAGGAGGCTTGAGCAACTCACTCTCCAAAGTTCACATAGGAGGAAATGACCAAGCTAGGGTCTCAGCCTACGTGTGCCTGATGCCAGAGCCTGTGTTTCCTGGATGTCATTTTTCTTTCCAAACCATTTGCATCTGCCGAGAGCAGAATAGTTGCTCGATAGTCCCCTTGGCTTCAAATGTCAGACAGGTGCTCTTTAAATACCTTTTCAAGCTTTTGTAGAACACTGACTTCATCCAAAGGTGTAGCTGAAGTTTTCCTGGTCCCACCCAGCTCCCGCTGTCCTGCATTCCCGCAGCTGCTCAGACCCAAATGAACACACAGAGACTTAATACTAATTAAAACTGCTAGGCCATTAGCTCAGGCTTACTACTGACTAGCTCTTACACTTAAACTCAGCTCATTTCTGTTAATCTATATGTCACCACATTTTCCGTGGATTTACCTGTGTGCCATTACATGCTGCTCCCTGGACTGCAAGCTGGTGTCTCCTGACTCAGCCTTCCACTTCCCAGAATTCTCCTTGTCTGTTTATCCCACCTATATTTCCTGTCTGGCTACTAGCCAATCAGCTTTTTATTTAGCCAGCCAATCAGAGCAACACATTCACAGCACACAGAACATCCCACAGCAGCAAGGGGTTGGACGGATTGTAGACTTGAATCCTGCAGTAAACAAGGTGGAATCCAGCATCCTGCTTTACTGGTAACCTAGTGTTCTTACTAATATTTGTCCCAGTGGCCCAAAGGCTTGACTTGGTTTCTGTTTGACTATGGTAAGTGAACAGGGCTAAAAAGCCATGTGGTCATTGCAAGAAAAAGGACTCAGTGATGGAAGCCCAGAAGTGTGGTTCTAGCCCTGGACCCTATCACTCTTGGTAACCCAACTTGTTGCCTTTGTACTTGTTTCCTTTTTGGTATTTACACTGGTCCTTTCAGGAAAGCGGGTTTCATCTGGTTTGTATGCCCATGGGAAATGGATTTCCTTTCTACTTTTCCATCCTCCACTAAGTATCAATATTGAAATTACTTAGCCTCCCTGATCCTCAGTATCCCAATCTGGAAAACGAGGCAATGGTCTCCTAAGTGTCATCCCAAAGATTAAGTAGGATAGCACCTACATAGACAGTAGCATAGTACTTAGCCTGAATTACTAGCTTCACCCTTTAAAGGCTAATTGTGTTTCTCTTATAATACTCACCTCACCTCAATCATTTGTGCTTAGTGCACAGATATGACTAAGGACCTGTGAATCAAGTCACTCCATCCATCCCAAGTGTCACCTGTAAGGGAGCATTATTGGGTAATGGGCAAAACCTGGGTCTCTAAGTAGACTGATAGAGCAGATCGCTCTGTTTCAGAGCTCTTGCTGTGACTTGGAGTTATGACTGCATTTCTTTGGGCTTCTCCTTTAAAATGGGTGTAAATAATCTGCCTTCCTTAGAGTTTGGGGCAGGGTTGAATCCACTCATATCTCACTAAGGCTTAGAAATTCTGTGGCACAGAGTAAGCGCTGGGTAAACATCAGGTGCTATTGTTTAGCATCACTATAATTCTTGTTGCATTATCTGTGATCTTCGTGGCCTCCTGCAAGCTCTCTAAAATAATTGGATATGGTTAGCTGTGCAGACAGGGGGGCTTGTGGGAGGCTGAGTGCTGACCCCATTAGCACCATTCTCTAACCAGCCCAGGCAAGGGGCCGTGATGAGGATTATTGAAGTAACATATGGAAAACTCTTTTAGTTAGCTCCTGGGAGAGGGAAACAGCACTAAATAAATACAAGGAATTATTAAAAAACTAGGAGAACGACCTCACAGGGATGCTGAGCCTTGTATGTTATTTGCTGTTTTAGGAAGAAATGGGCGAGACGCCAACTTTATCACCAGGTGACAAAGTGGTCTACTGGCTGCTGTTCAAGGGGTTGCAACGTGTTGCCTCATCTCGCCAGATGTAGGCCCTCTGGCCTCCACTTGTGTTCAGGGCAGCTCAACTCCCCACAAAGAAGGACCCAGATCTCCTGCCAGTTGCTATGTCTGCCCCCTGCTTTCATCCCACCCCCAAGATTCTCCTCTGAGCAGCACTGGTCAGAGGCAGTGCTAAACATCCTAAGTCAGGATCCACCAAGTAGAGTATTGGCCGCGGACCCCCTCGGGTGCCAGTGTATATGACTTAGAGGCCACCAGCCATCACAGCAGGGTTCCAGTGTTAGACAAGCCTCGGGCTTCACTGCCAAGCCTTGACAAGTATGCTGAGTGCACTGAAGCTCTGTAATTTTGGAGTTAGCAGTCTCTATTTACGACTTTGCCACCCACCCCTGAAGCATTCCTCGCTCCAGAACCAATCCACGCACACTACAATGAAGTATACTAAAGTAGTCTCCAGGTGTCACTTGTGAAGTGGTGGGCAGCACACATCCAAGAATGAATCAAGATGTGGCACACTGCCAGCACATGCTTGTGGCCTCTGGCTTCCCCCCTCGATATCAGTGGCATTGAGTTTCATTGCGTGGCTCCAAGCAACAATTATAGGAACAGCCTTTTTTCTCATTGCCTTGAAATAAACAGCGTCTTAACCAGGAAACCTGGTGGTATGAAGTGCTAGGAGCTAAGCGTAAAGGCTATTTAAGTCTTATCAGTCAAGAATTAGCACTTCATGACACAGAAGCTTTCTGCTTCTCTGGTAAAAAGGCAACTTTTGAAATACTGATGGCTTCTCCAAGTCCTGATGTAACTAGATTCCAATCCTCAAAACTACCAAAAACTTTAAGGCAAGTATTTGAATAGTATATAAAACCAATGCTTATGTATAAGCATCATGAAACCATAGTCTGTTTTTTGTTTGTTTGTTTGTTTGTTTTTGGTTTTTTTTCCCAACAAACTTAGCCAAAGAAGTTTGGGAAAGAAAAAACAAAATTAAAAAGTCCACCAATCCAAAGATAGTAATTATCTCTCTTCCCTTTTCTGACAGTTTCCAAGATGCTGTGTTACTCATTAAAGATGTATAAATGTTAGAGTTAAAATATTTTCTCTTAAAATTTTATAAGGACTAGGCTACTTTAATTTATCAGAAACAACCATCTGACTGTATTTAATCACAATACAAAATGCATAAGAAACACTGATTCATTTATTATAGTTCGATGTATTTTTTTTTTGTTCATGTAGCTTCTGTAGAAGAGATCAGGATTAATTATTTTTTTTTTAAGAAAATGGTTTTCCTAAGGCTGCTGGAAAGAGAAACCATTATAGTATATCCAGGTACCAAATCTACATAGAACAAAAGCCCTTACCCAGAAGATGACGGGCACCATGCACTCAGAAGTACAACTGTCCTGGCCAGGCTTTTATTTAGGCCCCTCCTTATAATCACTTGATTACAGTGTACACTTCAGGTGAGGGAACTCCTGGCTGGGGGCGTAACTCACTTGATAGAGTGCTGGCCTGGCATGCACAAGGCCCAGCCTCAAAACTGGAGACAGTGGTGTACACCTGAATCTCAGCACTCAGGAGGAGAGAAAGAAGGATCAGATGGCCTTTAGTGATATAGTGAGTTTGAGGCTAGCCTGGGCTCCCTGAGACCCTGTCAGAACAAGGAGGAGGAGGAGAAGGAGGAATGAAGCTGGGGAGACAGGAAAAGAAAACAGGAACTTGCATGCATTTGCCTTTAAAAAATCATGGCCTTTCC
Source organism: Peromyscus melanophrys (assembly GCA_902168415.1). NCBI lineage: Eukaryota > Metazoa > Chordata > Mammalia > Rodentia > Cricetidae > Peromyscus > Peromyscus melanophrys. The sequence goes on along the minus strand of CABHPR010136990.1, from coordinate 3,957 downwards.
CTGTTTATTGATATTCATCTATACTGTCTACTTAGAACAAGGCCACATCACTGTGTGCCTTCTCCCATCAACCCACTGAAGTAGCTCTGGAGATCACTGGAATAACCCGTAAGCTCTTTTCATCCCTTGTTCCTGCTCCCTGGAGCTCCCTGGATTGTTCACCCAGAGGAGGAAGCAGAGCAATCCCCAGTAGCTGCTAGAGAGCTGTTCATCACAACACAGCAAGTTCAGCATTTCAATTTCCCCATATTCATTAGAAACAGCTGTCTTACCACTTACAGTGAAAAAAATTACAAACCCATATTCTAAAGGAGAAAATGAACCTTCTGACTGCGGAGAAACACTGGGGTACTAGATTGTCACAAGTGAAAGTGGTTTTGGTCCTTGCAAGTACATTAACATGAGGGGATGCCCCCAGGGAAGGAAACATAGAGACCGTTTGCCTGAGGGAAAGAGACTAGCCAGTTATTAACCAGTCTAAGGAGTGGCCAATCTTTATACAGATAGGTAATGCTGTTGCTTATTGCTCTCGGTATGCATATAGTATAGCACTGAGCATCTGCATTCAGAATATCCTCATGCATATTCATGAGAATTCTGTCATGTGTGAATGCTGATGTCATTATTTTTTATAGAGAATTAGTGAAACAAATTAGTATTGCAGTGTTCGAATGAGCTCACCATATTCCACAGCTCCCGAACCCTGACACCTCTCAGCTCTGGATGGCCATTTGTTTTCTTCAAGGCTGTGAGAGAGCCGAACTAGAAACCGGCTTATTGGTGTGGTTGCTTCAGCGTTTATCTTCCCTACTGCGTCCATCCCACCGGAGCACACGCTGCCTGTGAGCAGACTCTGTGTGCTCTCCTACCTCTTCAAGTTTTCCTTTTGTTTCCTAACTAGCTTCTCTTCCCTCTTTGTCAAGCCAGATTGTGAAGGTCCGGTCCCAGGCTGCTAGGGGGATGGAGGTGAGATTCCTCTGTCCTCTGTGAGAATCATTTCAGGACTAAAAGGCTGGGACACTGTTCCTGGGACACTGACTCCCTACAGAGTCAAGCACTTTTTACAAAGTGGTTGCTTAGCTGTGGAGGACACAAGAGAATGCTACCCTAAAGTGTCACATTCTACACGGCCTCATTTAGGACATAGTGTGGTATTTTGCACCTACTCTGCAGCAGAATGTAATTTTTTTTAAAATCTCTTTGAGGGGCTGGGGAGATGGCTGAGGGGTTAAGAGCACTGGCTGTTCTTCCAGAAGACCTGGGTTCAATTCCCAGCACCCACATAGCAGCTCATAACTATCTGCAACTCCAGTTCCAGGGGATCTGACACCTTCACACCAATGTAAATTAAATGACTATTTTAAAAACTCTCTTTGAATCAGTAGATCTGGCTCTAGGGTTGTATACGTAATGCGTGTGGCATGTTAATATGCCAACATGTTGTCTACAATTGGGTCCAGTGTAATTCTTACAGTGGCTGTGTGATCAGAAAGCATAGGATGACATTCAGGGCAGAAGAAAATGCTACAAATATACTAATATACCACCATTTCATCAGGGTGACATCAAGTGGGAGTAATGTAGAAAACTAGTATTTTCAGACCTCCAGAGTCAGAGACATACCTTCTTAGCCTGTTTTCTATGCTTCTTCCATTAGCTAATGTAAAAACAGCAGCAGCTAGCGAGCATGTCCGTGTAAGCTGCATCGGGCTCACATCAGACAGGAAGCCCCACACTGCCTGCCCTCTTTGATCCTCGTGACCAGAGGATGGCAGTACAGATAAAATGTGGATTTAAGAGACCACAGCAGGGCTGGGGAGGCTCCCTGGGTAAAGCACCTGCTCTGCAAGCATCAGAATCTGAGTTTGAATCCCCAGAACTCACACAAAGCTGGGTGTGGTCGTGCGCATCCGCCATCCTAGTGCTCCGACATGAAGGTGGAGGCAAGCACACCCACACTCATGGGAATACACGTGCACACATACAAACACACAGAACATTTTAAAAAGAGATCACAAGGACATAGAAGGTCTAAAAAGTACGTTTCTTGGGCAGTGAGAAGGCTCCGCCGTTAAGGCCCTCGATGACAAGCCTGACAACCAGAGCTCGTTCTCTGACAACCCATGGGATACGAAGAAAGAACAGACTCTCTAATTGCCCTTTAATTCCCCCAACACACACACACACATGTGGCGTGTGTGTGTGTGTGTGTGTGTGTGTGTGTGTCGTGTTAAAATTATTTGTCGTTTTGCGTCTTTGTGTCCTGTGAGTATAGCAAAACCTTACCTCCTAGAAATAAAACTGGTAGACCAAATAGCACACATTCTGAGAGCTGCTGCATTCTTTTCTGAACAGCTTACAGGGACCCCAAATCCATGTTAGCCAACAGCAATTTTCAACATATTTTAAATGTCTTGGTTTTCCTTGTGTAGGGTCACACAGCTCCCAAACAGAAACCTGTGCCCACCCCCTGCCATCACCTAGACTAGGAACACATGCTGTGTTTGTGTTACAATATTGCAAAGTCCAGTAATATATCTTTATTGCCTTCTTTGTGGAAAGGAGCACTGACTATTCTTTCTTTGTGCTTTGCTCTTTAAGAATTATTACATTTCTTCGTTTGTTAGGAGTGGGTTGATGCATACATGCCACAGTGCAGGTGTTGATTCAGAGCCCTGGTTGCAGAGGTCAGGTCTCTCCCTTTACTATATGAGTCCCAGAGAGCAAACTCAGGTCCTCAGGCTTGGCAGTGGGCACCTTTACTTGCTGAGCCATCTCCCTGCCTTCCGTCTTTTTCATGCCCTTCTTACACCCAGCCCATATGTTCTGATGATACTAACGCACTTACCAATGGCTTCCTAATCATTAAATATATGGCCCCAAGTTTGGAAAATCTGATCCTACACACAGGGGTGGGAAGGCCCTTGGAGGGTCATGATTTAACTTAGCTAATTGTGATTGGGAGATGGATGCAAAATGCAAAAGATGAAGTCAGTATTTGCTGATTTGGGAATGAATCCATAACTGCTGGTTATAGGAATCGCTGAAAAGTTACCATGCAGGGATCAATAAACCCCTTTCAAGAGCTGTGTTAGGAGGCCATTCCATCATCTCCTCCACACACCAGCTACAATTACATTATTAGGCTCCAGCGTGCTGAGCCGACTCATTTCTGCAGCCCTTAGCATTGCGGTAAATGACCTGGCAACAGATTTAACGTTTTCTCCGTAATGTTCAACGCTAACTCTTTAGTCATTGGCCAGAACAATTTCTAATCCCACCAGAATTTTAGAGGTATTAAGGGCTTTGGCTCCGATTCACTCAGAAAACATAATGATGTGTCCCAGGAAGAAGAGGAGGAGGGGGGAGGCGCTGCCACTCTCCTTGGTGACTGGTGTCTGAGTTAGAGCACCCGGGAGGTCAGGCTGGGCGTGATGGTTCCCACTGTCTTCTCAGCACTGGAGAGGTACAAGCAGGAGTGTTGCCCCAGCGAGCCTTTGAAGGCAGTCCGCCTTCACAACGGTTTGCAGGCCAAATTGGGCTACAAAAATATCAGCTTTGCCTCTTACTCAGAAGAGTTTGCACCGATCCCTGCAAGTTGCCCTTTGACCTCCACACGCGCTTAAACACACACAAAATAATAAATAAACAAATGGGGAGCTGGAGAGATGGTTCAGTGGTTAAGAGCACTGGCTGTTCTGCTCTTCTGGAGGTGCTGAGTTCAATGCCCAGCAACCATATGGTGGCTTACAAGCATCTCTAATGGCGTCCGATGCCCTCTCCTGGTGTGCAGATGTACATGCAGACAAATTACTCACGCATAAAACAAACATACAAAAATAAAAGAGTCTAAATTAACAAAACAAACTGCAGTAACAAGGAAGACCAGTTCTGTGGTGACACAGGCTTGTAATCCCAGCCCTTAGAAAGTAGAGGCCCTTGCCGGGCGGTGGTGGC